>WNWK01049924.1:0-13033 GCA_009830355.1 Cherax destructor
TTACATTATTTCTTATGGAAATATTGTTTCGACTTTAGGCCATTTCGAGTTTAGGCCTAGCTCCTGGAACGGATTACAGCTGAAACTCGGGGTTCCACTGTACTACTCTTGCCTTGAATGGAGCTGTTAGCACAGTATATTATTCTAGACATGGCAGCACAAGTGACTTGAACAGTACCATGACCAGCATTTTTTTGCACTTCATTATACATGAAGGGTTCCAGGAATCCTGCCCAGGCACTGCATGTGCAGACAAGTCCTCTTTTTCTCCCCAAAAATCTGAAGAATTTGTGCTTAAGTCTACCTGGAGGGTATTCTGGGATCAATGTCCCTGCGGCCTGGTCCATGACCAGGACTCCCGTGGATCAGGGCCTGATCAACAAGGCTGTTACTGCTGGCTGCAAGCAGTCCAACATACAAACCTCAGCATGGCTGATATGGTACCAACTTTAAGTATCTGTCCAGCTCCCTCTTGAAAGCAGCCAAAGGTCTATTGGTAATTCCCCTTATGCCTGGTGGGAGGATGTTGAACAAATCTTGGGCCCCAGACACTTGTTGTGTTTTCTTTTAGTGTACCAATGGCACTGCTACTTTTCACTAGGGGTATTTTCCACCACCTGCCCAGTCTTTTGTTTCATAGGGAGTGATTTCCATGTGCAGATTAGGAACCATTCCTTCTAGAATTTTCCAAGTGTAGATTATGATATACCTCTCTCGCCTGCGCTCCAGCGATTATAAGTCAAGTGCTTCCAAGCATTCCCAGTAGTTAAGGTGTTTGATGGAACTTATATGTGCAGTAAAGGATCTCTGTACATTCTCTAGATCTGCAATTTCATCTGCCTTGAATGGAGATGTTAATGTACATTATTATTATTATTATTATAATCAAATAGAAGCGCTAAACCACAGGGGTGTGTTAATGTACAGCAGTATTCCAGCCTAGAGAGAACAAGTGATTTAAAAAGAATCATCACTGGCTTGGCAACTCTTGTTTTGAACATTCTCATTATCCATCCTATAATTTTTCCTCACATATATGATAGTGGCACTGTTGTGATCCTTGAAAGTGAGATCCTCAGACATTACCACTCCCAGGTCCCTCACATTACTTTTCTGCTCTTGTATGATTGGAGTTTGTAGTATACTCAGTTCTAACTATTATCAGATGTATTATTTGACAGATAAGCAGAGGTAGTGAAGAAATTATCTGAAGCAGCTCTTCAGATGATCAGTGGTTTACTGAACATTGACCCAAACTTTTCTTTCTAGATTCTGCTAATTTCTTTTTCATTATCTAAGTATAAACCTCCTATAAGAAAAGTGGGTCAGTTCTAAAGGCATTTTATAACATGGATTTTGAATATGTGAAGAAATATTTAGGAATTTTTCAGTATCCTGAGTGACATTTTTTGCTCCTTTTTGAACCTCTTCCACCTTGTATAAATACTATAATTTCTGCTCCATGTTGGTAAACTCTCAGTGTAATCTTGCCTTTGTTGTGACATATTTTCATTTTTAAACAATTCAGGAACCCTTTTTGTTATCTTCTGTAAATTCCATGCACTGATCTGGGTTAAGGCTGCTCAGGACTATTTCCCAGGGAATGTCTGATAGCTCTTTCTTTATTCTGCCCCAGTAAATTCTCTGATTCCTTAAGTTAAAATTTATCAAACATTCCTTCTTGTTAGCTATTTCTTACAGTTTCTGCACATGGGCTTATGCCTGCCTGTATTTCACCTGTACTTAACTGAAGTGGTGACTGAAATGTATTGTATTGGAGATTACTATATCTTTGATTAGTTTCTTATTGTTCTTGAAGACATAATCTTGCATATTTTAATTTCTTAAAAGTTCTTTTATCTTTTGGTACAAAGAAAACTTTAAATAGAACCTCTATTGGGCTAGAGATCTCTTAGGAACTATTCCTGGCACCATACTGCTATAAATAATTTATTTTACATTTGGAAGGATGAAATCAGTTAGAAGCATATTGGTATAGGATTTTCAATGCTTTCAAAACAGCTATCTTCCTTCTTTGTTCAGTTAATTCCTCTTCAGTCACTGATGGTAGTTTATGTAAGAAGAAAATTACCAGATTCTTGTTTTCAGCTTCAGTACCTAGTATTCACCATTCTAGTATTACTAATTTATATGTGTAAATGATACATTACTCAAGGTAGTTCCCATGCATCTTACAAGACCATGTACTGTAATGCCTGGAAAAACACACAGCACATTGGCAAGATTTTTCCCTGCCATATGCCTTCTCATGTGTTTCAAATCAATTGTTTTTTTGTGAGATTTCTACCTTGAATGAATTTTTATGTGTTTTATTAAATTAGTTTTATCTGTAAATTTTTTTAGACACTCTGAACACTGATATGGTTTCTTTCCAGTATGAATTCTCATGTGTCTTACTAAATGTTGCTTTTGAGAAAATTCTTTTTGACACTCTGAACATTGATATGGTTTCTTTCCAGAATGAATACTCATGTGCTTTACTAAACTAGATTTATCAGAAAAGTCCTTTAGGCACTCTGAACAATGATATGGTTTCTCTCCAGAATGAATTCTCATATGCCTCACTACACTAGATTTTTCGGAAAAACCTTTTAGACACTCTGAACATTGATATGGTTTCTTTAAGGAATGTATTTTTGTGTGTTTTAATAAATTAGATCTGTCTGAAAACTCTTTCAGACACTCTGAACACTGATATGGTTTCTCTCCAGTATGAATTCTCATGTGTTTCCCTAAACTAAATTTATCTAAAAAAAAACTTGGACACACTGAACACTGAAATGGTTTCTCTCCAGTATGAATTTTCATGTGATTTAATAAATAATGTTTTGTAGAAAAGTGTTTTAGACACTCAGAACATTGATACGGTTTCTCTCCAGTATGAATTCTCATGTGTTTCACTAAGCTAAATTTATCTGAAAGCTTTCTTAGACACTCTGAACATTGATATGGTTTCTCTCCAGTATGAGTTCTCATGTGTCTTACTAAACTAGATTTTTGGGAAAAGTTTCTTAGACATTCGGAACAATGATATGGTTTCTCTTCAGTATGAATTCTCATGTGACATGTTAAAGGACCTTTTTCAGAAAAGTCTTTTAGACAAACTGAACACTGATATGGCTTCTCTCTAGTATGAATTCTCATGTGTATTACTAAACCAGAGTTATCTGAAAACCATTTTAAACACACTGAACACTGATATGGTTTCTCTCCGGTATGAGTTCTCATGTGTCTTACTAAACTAGATTTTAGGAAAAGTCTTTTAGGCACTCAGAACACTGATGTGGTTTCTCTCCAGTATGAGTTCTCATATGACTTGTTAAATTGCATATTTGAGAAAAGGCTTTTTGACATACTGAGCACTGATATGGTTTATCCCCAGTATGAATTTTTGTGTGATTTATTAAATGATGGTTTCTAGAAAAAACTTTTAGACAAACTGAACACTGATATGGTTTCTCTCCAGTATGAATTCTCGTATGAGTGTTTAAAGTGGTTTTTAGAGAAAATTTTTTTAGACACACTAAACACTGATATGGTTTCTCTCCAGAATGAATTCTCATGTGACTTGTTAAATTATATTTTTGAGAAAAAACTTTTAAACACTGTAAACATTGATAAGGTTTCTCTCTTGTATGACTTCTCATGTGTGATTTCAAAAGAGATTTTTGGGAAAATTCGTTTAGACACACTGAACACTGAAGTGTTTTTTTCCCTTCATGATCTTTCATTAGAGATAGATGCTGAGAATCTTGTGAAATGTCTTTTATAAATTGTGAATACTGATATAGTTTGTCTTCTGGGTGGACAATAATTTCTGTTTCTTGAACACATTCTTCTCTGAGTATTTTAGACATAATGAAGACTGGCCTAATAATCTTCCATATGAAATATAAAATGAATAATCAATTGAGATTTTAGTGAACATTTGAGCATAGTCAAAAAACAAAAACTCTCTAATACTGTATGATTGTTTTAAAATGTGGGCAAGAGCCAAATCTATAAGGGCTATGCAGTTCCTGGGAAATAGGAAGGGTGACTCAAGGACTCCAAGGATAGCTCTAGTTCCTCAGATCAAGATATCTTCAAAAGCAAACCTTAACAATTTCTTTTATACACTAAATGAATTTAAATGTTTATTGCTAATATTTTCCAAACAATTTTGAAATGTATATTTTCCAAACACTATTGAAACAATGTATATTTTCCAAACACTTTTGAAACAATGTATATTATATAAACTCTCATGAATGTTACACAAGATGGTTTACAATAATCTTCAGCTGGCATAACAATGAACTGTTTTTTTTTCTCTACTAGTCTTGGTGCTTCTAATATGCTCAAGTCACTGCTAAAATGATCTTTCATTATGCAAACTGTCTTTATAATATGCACAAAGAATGTTTTCATATCATGCACATACAGGTCAATTAAGACTAAATTTGACAATGAGCAATGAATGCAGGAAATAAAGTCCTCATCAACATTAATACATCTTTTTCGGTTACTGTATTAATATTTTTCTAATTAATGACATGATATATAGTATATTTATTTAAAACTGGAGTTTTACCATGTGTCACAGTATGGAACAATTACTGTAATACAGGAATATTATACAGAAACAAATTAATTCAAATTACAATAAATGGGATGGGCCAGTAACAGCAACTGTGGTGGATACATGAGATAGTTTTACTGTGATTGTAACGACAGCAGACAATGAAATAACCAACAGACTTTGTAGATTGTTTCCAAATCAAATGACCCAGGGGATTTTGTCCTGTATTTCCAAAGTCTATCAAATCAAGGATTGCTGTATTATATGTGGAAGCACAAAATCAACATAGGTACTTGACAATGAGACAGAACATACACATGAAATAAGTGAGGTGGAATAACACAGATGAAAAACTAATTACTGGATATAGTTCAGTTATTCTCATTACTACTGAATAATAGTCACATTAATAGTTCCTTCACCATAATATCAGTTACACATCAGTTATTACTGAGTAATAGTCACATTAATAGTTCCTTCACCATAATACCAGTTACACATCAGTTACTACTGAATATTAGTTATACAGTACCTTCACTATAAAACCATTTATATATTCATTACTACTACTGGTCACATAAATAGTACCTTCACCATAATACCAGTTATACATTTATTACTACTACTGGTCACATAAATATTACCTTCACCATAATACCAGTTATACATTTATTACTACTATACAACAGTCACATAAATAGCATCTTCACCAGGACACTTATCCCAAATATCAACCACGACCTCTGACTTTTCCCGGAGAGCTGCAATAAAACACACAGACTAAATACTAGAAACAAGTATCTCTTTGATATACCACACTTCTGTTATGACCTATATAGGAACTCCATGTAAATAAAAACCCTCAAATTTAGAACTCCTTGCCATAAGATATGAAAAGAACTTTATCTGTCAACTGGTTTACAAATATTGTTAAAAACAGCTCCTTAAATCAATGTAGATTTTGAATAGATTATTTTAAAATCCAATATTTTAACAGCAACTTGTTCATCCATATCAAATCAGCTTTCATACTTAGCAACTGTCACCACTATATTTCTATGTTATAATCTAAATTTCACTTCATTTTGGTATTACCTATGACAAATGTTATACTAATGAGTTATATAAAATCTTAAAAGTTGTCACTATACATATTTCAGCATTTATACCACTTACACAAACATTATGAAACTGGTGTTAACACAAGTTTCATAATGTCTAATTCCTCCAGTGCCAGAATGGCCTGCAGTATTGGTATGAGAGACATGCCAGCCCCTGGTGCCAGAATGACCTACAGTACTGGTACAAGAGAAGTCCCAGCCTCTGTTGCCAGGATGATCTGCAGTATTGGCTCTATAATACCTCTAATGCCAGGATGATCTACAGTACTGGTACTACAAGTGCATTTCCTCTGGTATCAGAATGACTTACAATTCTGGCACTATAACAGTAGTGCCAACATCTGGAGCCAGGATGACCTGCAAAGCAAAATAGAAACAATTGATATGTATATTAACTACAACAGGCCACCCCACCCCCATTATTAATAAATAAACAAACAAACATACACACACAGAGGAGCTATGACTCAACCCCTTCAACCACAATTAGGTGAGTACACACACCCGAGTCATGAGCGTAACAGCCCAGAAGGGTTCCCCGAATCTTAGTATTTTTATAGCCTATTTAGTTTTCAGCAGAAATCAGTGATTGTGTCAGGGTCAGTGAACAATTCCACAAGTGAGAAACAAGGTTTCAGAAGAGGGAAAGGGAGCAGTAGACCACAATTTCAGAGAAAAATTGAAAGTGCCAATATTTGCTAGAACCAGTGAAGGGCAAGAGGTCTAGGAGGTACCATGCTGCCACTTATGTTCATAGTTACACAAATAACAACAGAATAAGTGACGACCTCAAAGTCAGAGAGTCAAGTGCAAAGACAGGTTAGAGAGTGAGAACAAAAGTAGCATACAGCAAGTGAGAAAAAATAGAAAGATACAAAAAACAAAATAATGGGTGAATGGCAATACCCAAAGGGCATCTGAGGTGTCTGTAACAGCCAGGATGGGTCACAAGTGTAAATATCCGGCCAGGAAAGTAAAAACATTACAGGGAGGTGTGGAGGATATATATATGAGTGGTGTAATAGTGGGAGATTAAATAGACAAGATTTTTGAGAAGATTGGGTGCAGTACAACATTGCTCACCCAGGAGGACTAGGAGCCCAGAGAAGACATACAAATCACTTTTTTGTGGTAATAATGTTGTGTGATTAACACTAGGCATTCTGCATCACTGATAGCTAAGGGACCACTACCCCTAGAGAGCTGACTGTCTGATATAAAGTACAGTGAAACCCCGAGTTTCAGCCACCCAGAGTATCGGCCGCTTCGAGTTTCAGTTGCTTTTTTCGGCCTAATTTTGCACCGACTTTCAGCCGTTGCCCCAAGTTTCGGCTGGAATACCAGATCTGTCCACCTGCCCAGGCTTGCGCGCCTCCTTGCGCAAGCGTCATGAGCCAGTTTAGCTTTGTTTATCCTTGTGTGAACATTACCCTGCATGCTCATCCAAACATTTCACAATAAATTCATTGTGTTTAGTGCTTTTTTATTGATTGTGACTGTGAAATAAGCTACCATGGGCTCAAAGAAACTTCCTAGTAGCAGCCCTTTGGTAAAGAAAGTGAGAAACACCATAGAAGTGAAGAAGGAAATGGTAGAAAAATACAAGTGGCGTATGTGTGGGCGAGCTTGCCAGTATGTGCATAAACAAATCAACAATCACTATCCTGGCGAAGAGAAAATAAATCAAGGAAGCTGATGTTGCAAGGCAGTGGAGGCAGTGGTAGAGGCAGGCAGTGGTAGAGGCAGGCAGTGGTAGAGGCAGGCAGTGGTAGAGGCAGGCAGTGGTAGAGGCAGGCAATGGTAAAGGCATGCAGTGGTAGAGGTGGTCTTAATGTAGAGTTAGAGGTGACTAAACAAGATTAAATGAATAAACGAGAGAGAATGAGAGTGTAGAAGGTTCGCGAGTTTTGTAAACAAACCAGCTGTTGTTGTTACCAGCCTGGACACGAATGGAATATGTTCACTCCGTGAAGCCGACTGGAAAAACATCTCATATTTATGTTAATTTATATGTTACGTAGCGTGTTTATTATATAACTTTGAAAAAATATCATAAATGGATTAAGTAAAATGTCTATATTAACGTTTTATATGCCTCAGAGTGATTACTACTGTGTTATTATTATCATTATTAATGCGCCTCAGAGTATTATTGTGTTACTTTTATCGTTATATGGCATCTTCAAGACTAATAACACACTCTTAGTGATTTTAATATGTTCCTGCATGCCAGCACAGGTGCAAGTTGTGGAGTTTAAAGCAGTTAAGTTCAGTGACAAAGTGTAGCATTAAGAGTAGCAATTAAGCGATTAAGCGATAGAAAAAGGACGAAATGAAATAAAACTCCTGACAGCATAAGCCGCTCTGCCTATCTTCTGCAAGGTATGTAAATGGTGTATGTACACCTGTTCATTTGTACATTATGGTTTTCTTTTGAAAGAAGTAATCTAATGCAGTTAGCATTACAAACTCCGTTTTCTCTTATACTAACACATCTGAAAGGAGGAAAGAATGGGAAGATGTTTTCATAGGTGGAGCAAGAATGCCCGCCACCACTGTCCTCCCCCGCCACCACATTCGTAATGACATACAGTGGACCCCCGAGTAACGAACAAAATTCATTCCAGAAACCTGCTCAAGTGCCATTACCGAACACATTTACTCCCTTAAGAAATAATGTCAAGTAGGTTAGTCCATTTCAGACCCCCAAAAATACTTAATAAACACTTACAATATTATACTTACATAATTGTACGATTTCCGGGGTGTTCGTAACTCGGGGGTCCACTGTACATATTTTATTCATTCTAGAGTTTATATCAGGTTTTTATGTTATTTATATTGTTTATTATGTCATATTAGATGAATTATGATAGATAAATAAGCCGTAGAGTTTATAATAGCGTCATATTGAAGTACAGTGGACCCCCGGAGTTCGTCATTAATTCATTCCAGAATGCTGCTCAAGTGCCGTTACTGAACGAATTTGTTCCCATAAGGAATAATGTAAATTAGATTAGTCCTTTTTTTTTTTTTATTAACACATCGGCCGATTCCCACCAAGGCAGGGTGGCCGAAAAGAAAAACTTTCATCATCATTCACTCCATCACTGTCTTGCCAGAAGGGTGCTTTACACTCAGTTATAAAACTGCAACATTAACACCCTCCTTCAGAGTGCCGGCACTGTACTTCCCATCTCCAGAACTCAAGTCCGGCCTGCCGGTTTCCTGAATCCTTCATAAATGTTACTTTGCTCACACTCCAACAGCACGTCAAGTATTAAAACCATATGCCTCCATTCACTCCTATCAAATACGCTCACACATGCTTGCTGGAAGTCCAAGCCCTCGCACACAAAACTTCCTTTACCCCTCCTCCAACCTTTCCTAGGCCGACCCCTACCCCGCCTTCCCTCCACTACAGATTTATACACTCTCGAAGTCACTCTGTCTCGTTCCATTCTCTCTACATGTCCAAACCATCTCAACAACCCTCCTCAGCTCTCTGGACAATCGTTTTGGTAATCCCGCACCTCCTCTAATTTCCAAACTCCGAATTCTCTGCATTATATTCACACCACACATTGACCTCAGACATGACATCTCCACTGCCTCCAGCCTTCTCCTCGTTGCAACATTCATCACCCATGCTTCACACCCATATAAGAGCGTTGGTATAACTATACTCTCATACATTCCCTCTTTACTTCCATGGACAAGGTTCTTTGTCTCCACAGACTCCAAGTGCTCCACTCACCCTTTCCCCTCATCAATTCTATGATTCACCTCATCCTTCATAGACCCATCCGCCGACATGTCCACTCCCAAATATCTGAATACATTCACCTCCTCCATACTCTCTCCCTCCAATCTGATATCCAATCTTTCATCACCTATTCTTTTGTTATCCTCATCACCTTACTCTTTCCTATATTCACTTTCAATTTTCTTCTTTACACCCCTACCAAATTCATCCACCAACCTCTGCAGCTTCTCTTCAGAATCTCCCAAAGCACAGTGTCATCAGCAAAAAGCAACTGTGACAACTCCCACTTTGTATTTGCTTCTTTATCTTTTAGCCCAACACCTCTTGCCAAGACCCTCGCATTCACTTCTCTTACAACCCCATCTATAAATATATTGAACAACCACGGTGACATCACACATCCTTGTCTAAGGCCCACTTTTACTGGGAAATAGTCCCCTTCCCTCCTACACACTCTAACCTGAGCCTCACTATCCTCATAAAAACTCTTCACTGCTTTCAGTAACCTTCCTCCTATTCCATACACCTGCAACATCTGCCACATTGCCCCCTATCTACCCTATCATACGCCTTTTCCAAATCCATAAATGCCACAAAACATCTTTACCCTTATCCAAATACTGTTCACCTATATGTTTCACTGTAAACACTTGGTCTACACACCCCTACCTTTCCTAAAGCCCCCTTGTTCATCTGCTATCCTGCTTTCTGTTTTACTCTTAATTCTTTCAATAATAACTCTACCATACACTTTACCAGGTACACTCAACAGACTTATTCCCCTATAATTTTGCACTCTCTTTTGTCCCCTTTGCCTTTATACAAAGGAACAATACACGCTCTCTGCCAATCCCTAGGTACCTTACCCTCTTCCATACATTTATTAAATAATAGTACCAACCACTCCAAAATTATATCCCCACCTGCTTTTAACATTTCTATCTTTATCCCATCAATCCCAGCTGCCTTACCCCTTTCATTCTACCCACTGCCTCACGAACTTCCCCTACACCCACAACTGGCTCTTCCACACTCCTACAAGATGTTACTCCTCCTTGCCCTACACACGAAATCACAGCTTCCCTGTCTTCATCAACATTTAACAAATCCTCAAAATATTCTCTCCATCTTCCCGATACCTCTAACTCTCCATTTAATAACTCTCCTCTCCTATTTTTAACTGTCAAATCCATTTGTTCTCTAGGCTTCCTCAACTTATTAATCTCATTCCAAAACTTTTTCTTATTTTCAACAAAATTTGCTGATAACATCTCACCCACTCTCTCATCTGCTCTCTTTTACATTGCTTCACCACTCTTTTAACCTCTCTTTTTCTCTCCATATACTCTTCCCTCCTTGCATCACTTCTACTTTGTAAAAACCTCTCATATGCTAACTTTTTCTCCTTACTACTCTCTTTACATCATCATTCCACCAATCGCTCCTCTTCCCTCCCGCACCCACTCGCCTGTAACCACAAACTTCTGCTGAACACTCTAACACTACATTTTTAAATCTACCCCATACATTTCGACCCCATTGCCTACACTCTCACTAGCCCATCTATCCTCCAATAGTTGTTTATATCTTACCCTAACTGCCTCCTCTTTTAGTTTATAAACCTTCACCCTCTTTTACTTACTGATTCTATTTTCCTTGTATCCCATCTACCTTTTACTCCCACTGTAGCTATAACTAAAAAGTGATCTGATATATCTGTAGCCCCTCTATAAACATGTACATCCTGAAGTCTACTCAACAGTCTTTTATCTACCAATACATAGTCCAACAAACTACTGTCATTACGCCCTACATCATATCTTGTATACTTATTTATCCTCTTTTTCTTAAAATATGTATTACCTATAACTAAACCCCTTTCTATACAAAGTTCAATCAAAGGGCTCCCATTATCATTTACACCTGGCACCCCAAACTTACCTACTACACCCTCTCTGCATGTTTCTCCCACTTTAGCATTTAGGTCCCCTACCACAATTACTCTCTCATTTGGTTCAAAAGTTCCTATACATTCGCTTAACATTTCCCAAAATCTCTCTCTCTCCTCTACACTCCTCTCTTCTCCAGGTGCATACACGCTTATTATGACCCACTTTTCGCATCCACCCTTATTTTAATCCACATAATCCTTGAATTTACACATTTATATTCCCTCTTTTCCTTCCATAACTGATCCTTCAACATTATTGCTACCCTTCCTTAGCTCTAACTCTCTCAGATACTCCTGACTTAATCCCATTTATTCTCCCACTGAAACTCGCTACCCTTCAGCTTTGTTTGCAGGGCAGAATCCAACTTCTTTCATTCATAACATCGGCAATCATCTCTTTCTTATCATCCGCACTACATCTACGCACATTCAGACAACCCAATTTTATAAAGTTTTTCTTCTTCTCGTTTTTAGTGGATTTGTACAGGAGAAGGGGTTACTAGCCCATTGCTCCCGGCATCTTAGTCGCCTCATACGACACGCATGGCTTACGGAGGAAAGATTCTTTTCCACTTCCCCATGGACAATAGAGAAAATAAAAAGAACAAGAGCTATTAAGAAAAAGAAGAAAAACCTAGATGTGTGTATGTATATATATGCATGTGTATGCCAGTGTAGTGTGACCTAAAGTGTAAGTAGAAGTAGCTAGATATACCTGTTATCCAGGTACTTACAAAAATACACTTACATAATGGTTCGAATTTGGAGCAGTACGAACTCCGGGGGTCCACTGTATACTATTTTGTCATGCCTCCTGACAGTAGGAATGAATTAATTGGATTTACATTATTTCTTATGGGAAATATTGCTTCAACTTTAGGCCTAGCTCCTGGAACGGATTACGGCCAAAATTCGGGATTCCACTGTACAGTAGGGCCCCACTTATACGGCAAGTTAGGTTCCAGGCTATTGCCACAAAGCAGACATTGCCGGAAAGCAGAACGCCATTTTTTCCACTTATAAATGCATATAAATGTCAAACAACAAGTTTACATTAACTTATATTAAGTTAGTAATAGAACTAGGCATTAAAAAACACAATAAAAAGTAAAATACATACACAGTACATTCATTACTTACCTTAAAATATTTGTAGTCTTAATGTAGAGTGAGAGGTGAGTAGTATTTATTTGTAGGAAGTCAGGTGTAGGTAGCCCTGGCTCCCCATCCCAAACTTGATATACAACATTTAAAGCAGCCCAGAGATAAAATACACATACAGTACACTCATTATTTACCTTAAAATATGTGTAGTTTTAATGTAGGATGAGACGTGAGTAGTGTTTATTTGTAGGAAGTCAGGTGTAGGTAGATGGTAGATGTAGGTAGCCGGTAGGTAGCCTGGGCTACATAGCTACACTTACCTACATAGCTATACGATATTTAATGCGGCCCAGAGCCACATTATTACCATCGACATACAGTGAACCCTCGGTTAGCGGCCGTTCCTGTTAACGGCCAACTCGGTTAGCTGCCGGTTTTACGGCTCCCGGTTAGCGGCCATTTTTTTGGTTAGCAACCGTATGGGACGCGTCCGTCCGCTAACTGGGGCC
>WNWK01049925.1:0-13032 GCA_009830355.1 Cherax destructor
ATTATATACATTGAGGCCCAGTTCAAGGGGCGCAATAATGTACCACTGTATGTCGTTCATGTACCACTGTATGTCGTTCATGTACCACTGTATGTCGTTCATGTACCACTGTATGTCGTTCATGTACCACTGTATGTCGTTCATGTACCACTGTATGTCGTTCATGTACCACTGTATGTCGTTCATGTACCACTGTATGTCGTTCATGTACCACTGTATGTCGTTCATGTACCACTGTATGTCGTTCATGTACCACTGTATGTCGTTCATGTACCACTAGAGTCAAATAACACAGATGTGCTTGTCAGGGGACCTCACCCTCTCTAGGTGACCTCACCCCCTCCCAGGTGACCTCACCCTCTCCCAGGTGACCTCACCCTCTCCCAGGTGACCTCACCCTCTCCCAGGTGACCTCACCCTCTCCCAGGTGACCTCACCTCTCCCAGGTGACCTCACCCTCTCCCAGGTGACCTCACCCTCTCCCAGGTGACCTCACCCTCTCCTAGGTGACCTCACCCTCTCCCAGGTGACCTCACCCTCTCCCAGGTGACCTCACCCTCTCCCAGGTGACCTCACCCTCTCCCAGGTGACCTCACCCTCTCCCAGGTGACCTCACCCCCTCCTAGGTGACCTCACCCCCTCCCAGGTGACCTCATCCCTCCTAAGTGACCTCACTCCCCTCCCAGGTGACCTCACCCTCTCCCAGGTGACCTCACCCCCTCCTAGGTGACCTCATCCCCTCCCAGGTGACCTCATCCCTCCTAAGTGACCTCACTTCCCTCCCAGGTGACCTCACCCCTTTCAGGTGACCTCACCTCCTTCCAGGTCACCTCACCCCATCTCAGGTGATCTCACCTTCCATTCACTTGATCTCACCCCCTTCCAGGTGACCTCATTCGCTCCCAGGTGACCTCATCCCCTCTCAGGTGACCTCATCCTTTCCCAGTGACCTCATTCCCTCCCAGGTGACATCATCCCCTCACAGGTGACCTCATCCCCTCTCAGGTGACCTCATCCTTTCCCAGTGACCTCATTCCCTCCCAGGTGACATCATCCCCTCCCAGGTGACCTCACCCCCTAACTACAGAATAACCACGTTCCCAAGAATCATACACATCACCTGGGTCTAGGCATCCGGTGACGTCACCTGGATCTAGGCACCTGGGTCAAGATGCCGGTGACGTGTCAGAAGACACGTCACCGGCGCCAGGTACGTCACCAAGCACCAAACGCGTCACTAAGCATCAGACACCTCATCAAGCATCAGACACGTCACCAAGCACCAGCCACGTCACCAGGCACGTCACCAGCCACGTCACCAGGCACGTCACCAGCCACGTCACCAGGCACGTCACCAGCCACGTCACCAGGCACGTCACCAGCCACGTCACCAGGCACGTCACCAGCCACGTCACCAGGCACGTCACCAGCCACGTCACCAGGCACTGGACACTACTGTGATGAAAAGCAGTTTGTCCTGTACAAATCACTGATTCTCTTACCGTCCACCCACGAGGGGATACAACACACAAATTTAATGCAAAACACTAACATATGAACATACATGTGTGTTGTTGGTCTTGAGACAGTAAACTGAGTCTTTCTCAAGACACCGTCCTGTCTTGAGACGGTACACCGAGTAATTTAAAACTGCGAAGTTCACGCACTTTCCTAGAAATAGCTGTTGAAAGAATGATGGTGAATGTGTTACTTCAACTTTCCTAAGATTACTAATATTCTCTCTCTCTAAATAAAAAGATATATCAATATAACTCACCCGTCGACGCAGTTCTTTGCGAGGAAACGCAACAACAACAACAAAAAACAAAATACACTCAAATAACCTTAGAAAATGATCAAAAGAATGATGTAAACATCCAAACAATAAGTTTGTGAACCTCCAGGTGACCGGAAAGAGCATCGCTGATCCTCTTCCTTTGGTATTCAGGAGGACTTCTGTAGCGCTGGATCCTGCTCTCCCTGCTGGCCAGGGCGCCCACAAAGTTCCTGCTACACCTTATTACTCTCTCCTACCAACTGAGAAGAATAGTGGGGGAGAAAGGTGGAGGATAACGGGGGGGAGACCAGATGAAGATAAAAGAGGGATAGGATAACAGAGATCAGGAAGAATATGATAAGAGAGATCAAAAAAAATATGATAACAGGAATGGGATAAGAGAGAATATGTGGAGATAATATAACAGAGACGAAGGGAGAGAGAGGATAACAGATGCTTAAAGAAGTATGGTGGAAAGAAGAGGCAAAAAGGTATGAAAGAAAGAGAAAGAGAGAGAGAAGCAAAGGAATTTTATTAATAAAAATTAAATAGAGAGAAAGTTGTAATTAAATGTTGTAAATCGAAGTAAAGAGAAAGAGGGAATGAGGGGAAGAGTAATTAGAATTCTGAGAATGGAGAGGGAGATAGGAGGGAGGGAAGAACGGAGGAGGGAGAGAAACAGAAGAGAAGATGGCGAGGGAGGGAGATGGAAGGGAGGGAGGGAGAAAAGAGAGGTGGAAGGTGCGTAAAGAGAGGAAGATGGGTAGAGTGAAATAGGAGGGAGGAAGATGGAAAGAGGGAGATAGGAGGGAGGAAATAATGAAGTGTAGGGAGGGAGATGGGAAAGAGTGCAATGATAGAGGGATATATGAAAGGTATGATCAGAGACAATGGAAGAAAAAAGTGGTGAAAACAAAGAGAGAGAGAGAGAGAGAGAGAGAGAGAGAGAGAGAGACAGACAGACAGACAGACAGACAGACAGACAGACAAACAGACAGACAGACAGAGAAACCTGACAGATAAAACAAAGAAAGGCATAGAAAAGAGATGAGACATGATGTTGTTATGTCTCAGCGTACCAATCAGTGCATGCGTAAACAGGTGCCTGTCAACTCATGCGTAAACAGGTGCCTGTCAGCGCATGCGTAAATAGGTAATTGAGGGTGTTCCGGGGGTCAACGCCCCCCGCGACCCAGTCCTTGACCATTCCTTCCGTCGACCTCTTATTTGCATATTAAATAATATATCATTTCTTGCTTCTGACAGCTTGCGTGTCTTGTACATGAATCGTACACAATACTGACTAGATAAAAAATAGACATGTGCAACATCTGGGTATCTTTATTGAAGACGTTTCGCCCTCCAGTGGCTTTAGTGCCTCAGCCTTGACTGAGGCACTGATTACCTCATCTTTTTTTAATATTATGTTCTTGAATTTGTATTGATGAAGCCACTGGAGGGCGAAACGTCTACAATAAAGATACCCAGATGTTGCACCTATGTGTAATTCTTACCTGTGTGTTATGGACGGGCGTCTGAGTGCACAGTTATGATTACGTTGCCTCCAATTGCTAAACTCCAAGTTTACACAATTTTCCATTCACATTTTAAAAAAGTAAATAACACAAATATATTCTGACATAATATAAATTGGTTAAACTTAGCAACTAGGTCTATTTTTATTAATATGACGAATCTTTCCAAAAATGGGGGACATTCAGATTAACATTCCACTAATCCCAGATCCCACAGAGCTCCGAATTTTGCCAAATCTGACCCTAGTTACCTCTCATCATGAGACAAAACTGAAGCCAGTAACATGTAGATGAAGTTACCTCAAGAAACCTCGTAGTTGCAGTGAGGGATAATGCAGTATCCACGAGGTGTGAAATCCTTGCATGATGCTAGGTGAGGAGAGGTCTCAGTCTCGTGTTAAGTAAACACTGCCTTCTGAACAGTATAAGTTGACAGTGTAAGGTGAGTGTGGTAGCTGTGATATTAACAGTGTAACTTACCCGTGTAAGCGACTGCAGTAGCTGAAGTTAGCAATTTAAAGAAAGCTAAGTTCCCAAGATCCCATCAGTGATGGAACTAGCTGAAGTCAGCAGAAGCCAAGTTCCCTGTTATTTCACCTAACGACCCGTGTTACGAAATTTTAGCACCTGAAACCTAGAAGATAGTGTGCTAATTAGAACACAAATTATACCTGTCGCAATGTGATTTAATTTGAACTTATAAAAAAAATTAATTTGAAGTATCTGACCTTTTTTTTTTTTCTTTACTATTCATAAGAGGAATTTTTCCTGGCTCGTGGAAATGCCCCTTGAAGCTTGTGTGATGGCAAGGCCATTTAAACACCCGTCAACATGGTGCTAGAGTGGCATTAAGTTTCCGTCAACACGACAAAGGTATGACGTCAACGGAGCTTCATTATGACATCAAAATGACATGAACATGACGTCAATATAACGTCAACATGACATCAACATGATGTCAGCATGACATGAACATGACGTCAACATGACGTCAACATGACATCAACATGACGTCAGCATGACATGAACATGACGTCAACATGACATCAATATGACGTCAGCATGATCTCAACATCAAAGAAAATCATTCAGGTTCAATTTTCCCACGAAACTAATTAATGATATTTTTATCTTGGGGAGGAGCAGGAGGAGGAGGAAGAAGAGGAAGAAGAGGAGGAGGAAGAAGAGGAGGAGGAAGAAGAGGAAGAAGAGGAGCAGGAACAATACTTCCCCTCTTATACTTCTCTTCTCTTACTTCCCCTTGACCAAAGTAACAACATCGTATATAACCTCACCCCCATCCCTTAATCTATCCCTTCCCTTTCTTCTTGTCTTCCTTTCTCTTTCCCCCCTCCCTTACTCTACCTCTCTCCCTCCTTTCCCCCCTCTCTCTCCTTCTCTCTCCAGCAGACTTTAAAGTTAGAAGAAAGATGAGTACAACTGCCCCAGCTTTCACTTGTCGCGTCAACAACAACCACACTTTCCCAGTCACTTATGTGAGTTACATTCTCGTAATAACATCCGTCTTGACCTCATTACAAGCGAGAGAGAGAGAGAGAGAGAGAGAGAGAGAGAGAGAGAGAGAGAGAGAGAGAGAGAGAGAGAGAGAGAGAGAGAGAGATAATAACTAGAGGTCGCGGCCTCATAACTCTGTAGAGTAGCGTCTCGCTGAGCCTCGACACACTTCAATAACATCCAGGTATTATACTCAACACACACACTAAACCATGTGTCACACTAAACCATGTGTCACACTAAACCATGTGTCACACTAAACCATGTGTCACACTAAACCATGTCACACTAAACCATGTGTCACACTAAACCATGTGTCACACTAAACCATGTGTCACACTAAACCATGTGTCACACTAAACCATGTGTCACACTAAACCATGTGTCACACTAAACCATGTGTCACACTAAACCATGTGTCACACTAAACCATGTGTCACACTAAACCATGTGTCACACTAAACCATGTGTCACACTAAACCTGTGTCACTAAACCATGTGTCACACTAAACCATGTGTCACACTAAACCATGTGTCACACTAAACCATGTGTCACACTAAACCTGTGTCACACTAAACCATGTGTCACACTAAACCATGTGTCACACTAAACCATGTGTCACACTAAACCATGTGTCACACTAAACCATGTGTCACACTAAACCATGTCACACTAAACCATGTGTCACACTAAACCATGTGTCACACTAAACCATGTGTCACACTAAACCATGTGTCACACTAAACCATGTGTCACACTAAACCATGTGTCACACTAAACCATGTGTCACACTAAACCTGTGTCACTAAACCATGTGTCACACTAAACCATGTGTCACACTAAACCATGTGTCACACTAAACCTGTGTCACACTAAACAGTGTCACACTAAACCATGTGTAGCACTAAACCATGTGTCACACTAAACCATGTGTCACACTAAACCATGTGTCACACTAAACCTGTGTCACTAAACCATGTGTCACACTAAACCATGTGTCACACTAAACCATGTGTCACACTAAACCATGTGTCACACTAAACCATGTGTCACACTAAACCATGTGTCACACTAAACCTGTGTCACACTAAACCTGTGTCACACTAAACCATGTGTGACACTAAACCATGTGTCACACTAAACCATGTGTCACACTAGACCATGTGTCACACTAAACCTGTGTCACACTAAACCATGTGTCACACTAAACCTGTGTCACACTAAACCTGTGTCACACTAAACCATGTGTCACACTAAACCATGTGTCACACTAAACCATGTGTCACTTAACCATGTGTCACACTAAATCATGTGTCACACTAAACCATGTGTCACACTAAAAAATGTGTAACACTAAACCATGTGTCACACTAAACTATGTGTCACACTAAACCTGTGTCACACTAAACCATGTGTCACACTAAACCATGTGTCACACTAAACCTGTGTCACACTAAACCATGTGTAACACTAAACCATGTGTCACACTAAACCATGTGTCACACTAAACCTGTATCACACTAAACCTGTGTCACACTAAACCATGTGTCACACTAAACCTGTGTAACACTAAACAATGTGTCACACTAAACCATGTGTCACACTAAACCTGTGTCACACTAAACCTGTGTCACACTAAACCATGTGTCACACTAAACCATGTGTCACAATAAACCTGTGTCACACTAAACCATGTGTCACACTAAACCATGTGCCACACTAAACCATGTGTCACACTAAACCATGTGTCACACTAAACCATGTGTCACACTAAACCATGTCACACTAAACCATGTGTCACACTAAACCATGTGTCACACTAAACCATGTGTCACACTAAACCATGTGTCACACTAAACCATGTGTCACACTAAACCATGTGTCACACAAAACCATGTGTCACACTAAACCTGTGTCACTAAACCATGTGTCACACTAAACCATGTGTCACACTAAACCATGTGTCACACTAAACCTGTGTCACACTAAACAGTGTCACACTAAACCATGTGTCACACTAAACCATGTGTCACACTAAACCATGTGTCACACTAAACCATGTGTCACACTAAACCTGTGTCACTAAACCATGTGTCACACTAAACCTGTGTCACACTAAACCATGTGTCACACTAAACCATGTGTCACACTAAACCATGTGTCACACTAAACCTGTGTCACACTAAACCTGTGTCACACTAAACCATGTGTGACACTAAACCATGTGTCACACTAAACCATGTGTCACACTAACCATGTGTCACACTAAACCTGTCACACTAAACCATGTGTCACACTAAACCTGTGTCACACTAAACCATGTGTCACACTAAACCATGTGTCACACTAAACCATGTGTCACACTAAACCATGTGTCACTAACCATGTGTCACACTAAACATGTGTCACACTAAACCATGTGTCACACTAAACCATGTGTACACTAAACCATGTGTCACACTAAACATGTGTCACACTAAACCATGTGTCACACTAAACCATGTGTCACACTAAACCATGTGTCACACTAAACCTGTGCACACTAAACCATACACTAAACCTGTGTCACACTAAACCATGTGTCACACTAAACCATGTCACACTAAACCATGTGTCACACTAAACCATGTGTCACACTAAACCTGTGTCACACTAAACCATGTGTCACACTAAACCATGTGTCACACTAAACCATGTGTCACACTAAATATGTGTCACACTAAACCTGTGTCACACTAAACCATGTGTCACACTAAACCATGTTCACACTAAACTGTGTACACTAAACCTGTGTCACACTAAACCATGTGTCACACTAAACCATGTGTCACACTAAACCTGTGTCACACTAAACCATGTGTAACACTAAACCATGTGTCACACTAAACCATGTGTCACACTAAACCTGTATCACACTAAACCTGTGTCACACTAAACCATGTTTCACACTAAACCTGTGTCACACTAAACCATGTGTCACACTAAACCATGTGTCACACTAAACCTGTGTCACACTAAATAATGTTTCACACTAAACCTGTGTCACACTAAACCATGTGTCACACTAAACCATGTTTCACACTAAATCTGTGTAACACTAAACCATGTGTCACACTAAACCTGTGTCACACTAAACTATGTGTCACACTAAACCTGTGTCACACTAAACCATGTGTCACACTAAACCATGTGTCACACTAAACCATGTGTCACACTAAACCTGTGTCACACTAAACCATGTGTCACACTAAACTATGTGTCACACTAAACCTGTGTAACACTAAACAATGTGTCACACTAAACCATGTGTCACACTAAACCTGTGTCACACTAAACCTGTGTCACACTAAACCATGTGTCACACTAAACCATGTGTCACACTAAACCTGTGTCACACTAAACCATGTGTAACACTAAACTATGTGTCACACTAAACCATGTGTCACACTAAACCATGTGTCACACTAAACCTGTGTCACACTAAACCATGTGTCACACTAAACCTGTGTCACACTAAACCATGTGTCACACTAAATCATGTGTCACACTAAACCTGTGTCACACTAAACCATTGTCACACTAAACCATGTGTCACACTAAACCATGTCACACTAAACCTGTCACACTAAACCATGTGTCACACTAAATCATGTGTCACACTAAACATGTGTCACACTAAACCATGTGTCACACTAAACCATGTGTCACACTAAACCATGTGTAACACTAAACCATGTGTCACACTAAACCTGTGTCACACTAAACCATGTGTCACTAATCCATGTGTCACACTAAACCTGTGTCACACTAAACAATGTGTCACACTAAACCATGTATCACACTAAACCATGTATCACACTAAACCATGTGTCACACTAAACCTGTGTCACACAAAACCATGTGTAACACTAAATCATGGGTCACACTAAACCTGTGTCACACTAAACCATGTGTAACACTAAATCATGTGTCACACTAAACCTGTGTCACACTAAATCATGTGTCACACTAAACCTGTGTCACACTAAATAATGTGTCACACTAAACCATGTGTCACACTAAACCATGTGTCACACTAAACCTGTGTCACACTAAACCATGTGTCACACTAAACCATGTGTCACACTAAACCATGTGTCACTAAACCATGTGTCACACAACCTGTGTAACTAAACCATGTGTCACACTAAACCATGTGTCACACTAAACCATGTGTCACACTAAACCATGTGTCACACTAAACCATGTGTCATACTAAACCTGTGTCACACTAAACCATGTGTCACACTAAACCATGTGTCACACTAAACCATGTGTCACACTAAACCTGTGTCACACTAAACCATGTGTCACACTAAACCATGTGTCACACTAAACCTGTGTCACACTAAACCTGTGTCACACTAAACCATGTGTCACACTAAACCATGTGTCACACTAAACCATGTGTCACACTAAACCATGTGTCACACTAAACCTGTGTCACACTAAACCATGTGTCACACTTAACCATGTGTCACACTAAACAATGTGTCACACTAAACCATGTGTCACACTAAACCATGTGTCACACTAAACCATGTGTCACACTAAACCATGTGTCACACTAAACCTGTCACACTAAACCATGTGTCACACTAAATCATGTGTCACACTAAACCTGTGTCACACTAAACCATGTGTCACACTAAACCATGTGTCACACTAAACCATGTGTCACACTAAACCATGTGTAACACTAAACCATGTGTCACACTAAACCTGTGTCACACTAAACCATGTGTCACTAATCCATGTGTCACACTAAACCTGTGTCACACTAAACAATGTGTCACACTAAACCATGTATCACACTAAACCTGTGTCACACTAAACCATGTGTCACTAATCCATGTGTCACACTAAACCTGTGTCACACTAAACCATGTGTCACACTAAACCATGTATCACACTAAACCATGTGTCACACTAAACCTGTGTCACACTAAACCATGTGTAACACTAAATCATGTGTCACACTAAACCATGTGTCACACTAAACCTGTGTCACACTAAACCATGTGTCACACTAAACCTGTGTCACACTAAACCATGTGTCACACTAAACCTGTGTCACACTAAACATGTGTACATTAAACCATATGTCACACTAAACCATGTGTCACACTAAACCATGTGTCACACTAAACCATGTGTCACACTAAACCATGTGTCACACTAAACCATGTGTCACACTAAACCATGTGTCACACTAAACCATGTGTCACACTAAACCATGTGTCACACTAAACCTGTGTCACACTAAACCATGTGTCACACTAAACCTGTGTCACACTAAACCATGTGTCACACTAAACCTGTGTCACACTAAACCATGTGTCACACTAAACCATGTATCACACTAAACCATGTGTCACACTAAACCATGTGTCACACTAAACCATGTGTCACACTAAACCATGTGTCACACTAAACCATGTGTCACACTAAACCATGTGTCACACTAAACCTGTGTCACACTAAACCATGTGTCACACTAAACCTGTGTCACACTAAACCTGTGTCACACTAAACCTGTGTCACACTAAACCATGTGTCACACTAAACCATGTATCACACTAAACCATGTATCACACTAAACCATGTGTCACACTAAACCATGTGTCACACTAAACAATGTGTCACACTAAACCATGTGTCACACTAAACCATGTGTCACACTAAACCATGTGTCACACTAAACCATGTGTCACACTAAACCATGTGTCACACTAAACCAATGTGTCACACTAAACCTGTGTCACACTAAACCATGTGTCACACTAAACCATGTATCACACTAAACCATGTATCACACTAAACCATGTGTCACACTAAACCATGTGTCACACTAAACAATGTGTCACACTAAACCATGTGTCACACTAAACCATGTGTCACACTAAACTATGTGTCACACTAAACCATGGTGTAAGCTGCCAAGAAATAAAGGATGGAAGAGAGAGGGGTGAAGGAAGAGAGGAGGAAGAGCGGAAGTCGACGAAGGGAGGGAAAGAGAAAAATAAGATGAGAGAGGAAAGAGAAAGTGAAAGAATGACGAAGAAAGTGGGGTAAGTGGTAAGAATAGAAGAAAAACAGGAGAAGTGGTAAAAAAAAGGCAAAGAAACATTGAAGAAGTAGAGAAGATCCCGTAAATGAAGGAGAAATCACTTAAAGAAAAGGCTAGAAAGGGAGAAGGAAAACATGAACAAAATAACATAGAAAGGAAGATGACAGGAAACTTCAAACTAACGAGAAATTGGGGTGGAGGATAAAACTGGATAAAAGTAGTGAGAAAGAGAGATAGAGAAGGAGAATCAGAGGAGGAAATGAGAAGTATGAGGAAGGTGCGTGAGAAAGGAAGAAAAAAGGGACAAGGAAGAGCTAAAGAAGAGATGTAGATGAAACAAGTAATAAACGAATGTCTAACGAAGAATTAAAGAAGAGATAATGAGTAGTGTAAGAAAAGTGAACCAAGAAGACAGGAAGAGGTAAGGAAGAGATAAATTACCTTAGAGAATGATAATCATCTTAAAAAAATAAACTATCCTGTTCTTCCTCCCACCTTACTAGCTTCCTCCTCCTCCTATTCTTCCTCTTCTCCTCTTCATATTGTTCCTGTTAGCAGCGTCTCCCTTCTTCTTCTTCCTCTTTTTCCTCTTCATGTTGTCTCCAGCACCGTCTTTCTTCTTCCTCTTCCTCCTCCTCCTCCTGCTCTTCATGTTGCTCCTGCCAGCAACGTCTTCTCTTCTTCCTCTTCCTCCTCCTCCTCCTGCTCTTCATGTTGCTCCTGCCAGCAACGTCTTTCTTCTTCCTCTTCTTCCGCTTCCTCCTAATCCTCTTCATGTTGCTCCTGCCAGCAGCGTTTCCTCCTCCTGTTCTTCCTCTTCCTCTTCCTCCTCGTCCTCCTCCTCCTCCTCTTCATGTTGCTCCTGTCAGCACCGTCTCCTCCTCCTCCTTCTTCCTCCTCCCAATCTTCTTCCTCCTCCTCCTCCTCTTCATGTGCTCCTGCCAGCACCGTCTCCCCCTTCTTTCTCTTCTTCCTCCTCCTCCTCTTCCTCCTCCTCCTCCTGCTCTTCATGTTGCTCCTGCCAGCACCGTCTCCTCCTCTTCTTCCTCCTCCTGCTGCTGCTGCTGCTGCTAGCAGCGTCTCTACTTAATGAACCAGGGCAGGCCGTCTTCCTACGGTGTCTTCAGAAGGGTTACGATAATGACAACTTCAGTCCATTTACTTCCAGTGGATTTGCATCTTAGTGGTTGTCTTGAGTCTGAGGAGCCAAGCTTCTGTTCTGGGTGCAGCCGCTGCTGGGGTGGGGTGGGGTTGACCGGGGTAGGGTTCTGTGAGGTGGAGTTGGGGTGGTGTGTTCTGTGTAGTAGTTACTAGTTGTGAAAGGCACTTGTCGATAGACCACTTGGCCTGTTTTGTGTGTGTTATATATCACACACACACACACACACATACACAACACACATATATATATATATATATATATATATATATATATATATATATTATATATATATATTTATATATATAATATATATATATATATGTGTGTGTGTGTGTGTGCGCTCACCCAGTTTGTGCTTGCAGGGTGAGTTTCGCTCTGGCCCAGCCTCTTTAACTACAGATACCGGCATTGTTTCCTGCATCATTGGCCCTTTAATGCTTAGTCTTGAAACTGTGTTGAGTTTACCTTTACCACTTCCCAAATCTCTTCTTGTCTTCTAGTCGGAGTTCTGAGTATCTTGTATGTCGTAATTGTCTTCCCTGATTCCCTTTCTAACGTCGTCAGGTTCACTTCCTTCACACTCTTCTTAACCGTGCTTGTGTTAGTGGTGGCTGACCTTCCTGTGCTTGTGTCAGTAGTGGCAGACCTTCCTGTGCTTGTGTCAGTGGTGGCAGACCTTCCTGTGCTTTTTGTGGTGGCTGACCTTCCTGTGCTTGTGTCAGTGGTGGCTGACCTTCCTGTGCTTGTGTCAGTGGTGACAGACCTTCCCCGTGCTTGTTTCCCGTGGTGGCTGACCTTCCTGTGCTTGTGTCAGTGGTGGCTGACCTTCCTGTGCTTTTGTCAGTGGTGGCAGACCTTTCCCGTGCTTGTGTCAGTGGTGGCTTACCTTCCTGTGCTTGTGTCAGTGGTGGCAGACCTTCCTGTGCTTGTGTC
>WNWK01049926.1:0-13032 GCA_009830355.1 Cherax destructor
TGTTGAAAAGCGTTTGCCTTATGAGCTGTTATATTCTAACGAAACCGACTTAAATCCTGATGATTTTTAGCAGTTTTACCAGTCAAGCTCGGGTGTTTTCAGCAAATTTAAAACCTTCAAAGTCAACAGCAGAATTTCAAGTAATAACCTGAGCCAAGCGACTAAAGTTCAAGTAGGTTCCAGTCATGTTGTTTAATTTTAACAAAACTTCAGCAATGCCAAAACTTGACCAAAAGTTTGTTGGTCCTTATAGAGAGTCGAACATATTAATGGCAATAAGTATAAAGTTAGAGAAATTAGTACGGTCAGTTTAAGGAATCGCATTTGGATCATATGAAGTTAGTATGCGATGATGACGGTCCCTGACACCCCTGACAATCAGACAAGTGAGACAGAATCTGATAATTCCCTGTTGCTGTACCCTCACTCTAATGATCAGTCATATCAACCTGAATGTCGTTATTCCTACGACAGAAAGTGTTGAGAAATCCCCAAGATCATTTGTGGATACCAGTGTAGATCCTCCTCAATCAGAAGTTGAGTTACCTATTGAAACAGAGTTTGATCCGGGAAATAAAGTCAGCAACTGTAGGTAGAGGTAGAATATTTTCCTGGGCGCTGGCTGGTGATGACTGCTGACGATCTTGAAGAAGTTAGCACGAGAACTCAAGTGCCAGGCCTTAATGCAGGCACTAAAACACTCTTTTGGGTCTTCACCTCGCACCTGAGCCGAAATAACGATGCTGGGAACCCAAAAAGGGGTTTAAAAAATAGCCACAAAAGTGAGAACTTTTGAAGAGTAGTGAGGGGTTTGTTTTGGTGGTGGTGGTGCGGTACTAGTGAGAGTGGAACTCACGCTTGATTGGTTACTGGGGGCACGCGGTATGACGTCACGGCTTTTGCCCCACGGCCTGGAAACACTACTAACCCAGGGCTTTTGTACAAAACCCACAGGAATGATGAAGCTCACTCTGACAATAGTCCGACTGGTAGCACAGAGCAATTGGAGACAATACTTCAAGGAACTGGCGTTGCTGGAACTGGCTTACTTGTATCTCTGGCTTTCCTGAAAAAGCTGGCTTAAGCCCCCTGGACTTGTGGACCTGAATGCTATTACTTGCACACAGCAGTGAGATGCAGGATGGATGACAAGAGACAGACTGGATGGCTGTAGGCTCTTTCCCATAAACTGGCTTACTTGTTGGCTTAATTGCAAAACTCAGATCAACTCTTCGAAGGTTTACTTGCAATTAGAAGCCAGAAGACTGGAGACACTGCTTCAGAAGTCTTGGATGGCTGACGTCACCGGGTGAGGAAGGTGAGTCGCTGGCGGCGGTTGGGACACTGGCTCGGCTCCCACAAACTAACCAGCTTCTTCTACCTCTCAAATCTGCTCAAATTACTCAAAATCTACGCCCACGAGCTGCCACCATTTGTTGCATGGAGGTTCTTTCGTAGATTGGGTAATGAACAGACGAGATTGGGATGGTAATTTGGTGTATTAAGGTCAATTAGACAGGGTGGAATCTCAGAGTTCGGAGGCCTACGTCTGTCCTATACTGTATCTGGAAGGCCACTGAGGCACTGCCCCGAGCAGGGCTCAGCGCTTCAAAAGGGTTGACCTTTGACATGGGTGACCTTTTTACATTGGGCTAACGGTTGATCATCGGTTGATCACGTGAGCAGAAACTGGTATACCCTATGAACTATCACTGAGCTTGCAGTGACAGCCTGGTCAGGCTGGAGTGCCTGGTCTAGGGCTGGAGTGCCTGGTCTAGGCTGGAGTGCCTGGTCTAGGGCTGCAGTTTGGGGGAATATTAAACTAGCCACTACCCTCCACATGATGGGTATGGGGTACAATAAACTAGCCACTACCCTCCACAGGATGGGATGGGGGGCAAAAAAACAGCCACTCCCTCCACAGGATGGGTATGGGGAAATAAAATAGCCACTAACCTACGGATGGGTATGGGGGGACAATAAATTAGCCCTTTGCGGGAAAAATTTAAAAAAACTTGTAAGGGGAGACTTTCTTTTTTTAAAATATTCTTAACAATTGTTATTGCTTTCTCACAAATTTTCGTTTATTACTCGAGAACGCCTTATTCGATCGGCTTCAAATTTCCCGGTTTTGTAATGCATCTTGGGCAAGATTGGGAAAATTTAAAACATGGGTGACCTATGAACAAGGCTACAATGGATCACTGCCATGTTTGAGGGGGACTGTAACAGGTAGTGACAGCTCCTTCCCACCGTCATAATGTCAACACTGTGACGGAGTAAAATCTGCTGTCATCACCGCAAAATCAACACTGTGACATGTAGTGACAGTCTGCTGTCATCACCGTCATAATGTCAACACTGTGACAGGTAGTGAAGCTCCGTCATACCATCATAATGTCAACACTGTGACAGGGAGTGACAGTCTGCTGTCATCCCCTCATAATGCCCAAAACGAAGGTAGTGCCCGCTGTCATCACCGTCATAATGTCAACATGTGACAGGAGTGACAGTTTGCTGTCATCACCGTCATAATGTCCACTGTGACGGTAGTGACGTCTGCTGTTTACCGTCATAATGTCAACACTGTGACGGAGTGACAGTCTGCTGTCATCACCGTCATAAAGCAAAATGGACGGAGTGACAGTCTGTTTCACCCTTATAATGTCCCCGATGACGGTAGTGACAGTCTGCTGTCATCACCGTCATAAAGTAACATGGGAAAGGGAATGACAGCTGCTGTCATCACCGTCATAATGTCAACACTGTGACAGGCAGTGACAGTCTGCTGTTTACCGTCATTTGTCAACACTGTGACGGTAGTGACAGTCTGCTGTCATCACCGTCATAATGTCAACACTGTGACAGGAGTGACAGTCTGTTGTCATCACCGTCATAATGTCAACACTGTGACAGGTAGTGACAGTCTGCTGTCATCACCGTCATATTGTCAACACGTGACAGGGAGTGACAGTCTGCTGTCATCACCGTCATAATGTCAACACTGTGACAGGTGGGAAGGGCTGCTGTCATCCCCCATAATGTCAACACTGTGACAGGTAGTGACAGTCTGCTGCTCACCCTCATAATGTCAACACTGTGACAGGTAGTGACAGTCTGCTGTCATCACCGTCATAATGTCAACATTGGGCGGTAGTGACAGTCTGCTGTCATCACCGTCATAATGTCAACCGTGACAGGAGTGACAGCGCTGTCATCCCGTCATAAAGTCAACACTGTGACGGTAGGGCAGTCTGCTGTCATCACCGTCATAATGTCAACACTGGCAGGGAGTACGTCTGCTGTCATCACCGTCATAATGTCAACACTGTACAGGTATAAACGCTGTCATCCCGTCATAATGTCAACACTGTGACAGGCAGTGACAGTCTGCTGTCATCACCGTCATAATGTCAACACTGTGACAATAGTGACAGTCTGCTGTCATCACCGTCATAATGTCAACACTGTGACAGGTAGTGACAGTCTGCTGTCATCACCGTCATAATGTAAACATTTTGGGGTGTCCCACTTACAAAAAAGGTTCTTGTATTTAATACAATGTTGATAACTTTTTTTCCACTTTAATTTGATCTTATTGCATTATTTTGCGGTGCTGATGGGGGTCTTGACCCGGGGAACTGGATTTATCTTTCTCTTGTTTGGGATGGAATTTGAATGGCCTTTTCCCCACACAGCTACATGCCCCAAAACAGGTTTAGCGCTTTCCTCTAATTAAAATATAGCACTCGTGAACGACATCAATCATCAATGGCTGATATATAACATTGATGGATCGCTTCATGGGTATAGGCTTTTGTAGGCATACATTTGTTGGATTCTTCGCAGTTACTGGGCACTGCATCATCTGGTCGGCTTTAATCAAATTAGTTTCCGGGGGAAACAAGTGAAGATTGTTTCTTCTGGTCAAAAAATAAGTCACAATGTTTGACTTTTTTTTGTTTATCATCAGTTAAATTAACTTAATGTTGTTTTTTGTGTCTATAACTTTTGTGTCCTCAAGGCTACTCTTAAAAAATTTTTAAGTTATGTATGGTAAAAACAAACTTATCCTTGCTTATTAATTACTTTTTTTTGGGGCTTACCGCGGGGGTTGCTTGTTGGGGGCTTGCTTGGAGGCTTGTTTGGGAGGAAAACTTGTTTTAAAAATTTCTTGTTGGGGCCCCCCTTTAGTTTTTTTGCGAGCTTCCTTGAGCTTGTTTGGGGGTTGCTTGTTTAGGGTTACTTGCGAGGCTTTCTTTTGAGCTTGCGAGGGTTCGGGGTTTTTGGGAGGGGCGGGGCGCGAGGGGTTTGGGGCTTGCGGGGCTTCGGGGGCTTGTTTGGGAGCTTGGAGGGTTTTGGGAGAGGGTTTTGGGTTGGGGGCTTACGTTTTAGGGTTCCTTGAGCTTGTTTTGGGAGTTTCTTGCTTGAGCTTCCTTTGGGGCCCTTTTTTGGGGGGCTTTTTGCGGGGTTTTTTTTGGGGCTTGCTTGCTTGGGCTTGTTTAGGCTTGCTTGCGGCTTTTTTGGGAGCTTGTTTTGGGGCTTACTTGCTTGGGGGGCTTGCTTTTTGGGGGCTTACTTGGGGGGGCTTCCCTTTTTAAAAATTTCTTGGGTTTCTTGCTTAAAATTTTCTTTTTGGAAATTTGGGGGGTTTTTGGGGTTGGTTAGTTTAGGAAAATTTTAAAACCTGTTTTTTAGGGGGTTTAAATTTTTGAGGCCATCTGATTTCTTCAATGCTGATAAATTGATAATTAACTTCAGAGGGGATCAAACTTAACTTGTTTGTGTTTTTTAAAAATATTAGTCCCCTTGTATCTGAAAAAACCTGAATTAGATTTGGCCTCTTGAAAAAATTTTGGGGAAAAAGTTTCCATGTGATGATTTGTGAATGTGTCTTCTGATTGCCTTCACATCTTCAAATTAATATTTAAATCATTATCAACGTACCTACACTGCACTATTCTTTTGGCCCCCAGGACTGGGGTTGTGGAAGGCGGATACCTTCCTCAGATCATTAGAGACTGAAATACGTCTACCTTTTTACTCAGGTTCACCCTTTATGAACCTGAGTAAAATAATAGGAATGACCTCCCCCCCTCGCTACTGATATGGATGACCTCCCTCCCTCGCTATAGGTAGTCCCCGGGCAGGTGCATATCCTGCAAAAGGGGAGGTTGGGGGAAAAAAACCTGACAACACTGCAGGACAGGAGGGATGGTGAGGACATGATGACAACATAAAATACCGGAATTTACATGTTGGATAGGGACAAGGGCATGTTGGGTGAGACAAGGACATGTTGGGTGGGGGGGGGTGACATGTTGGGTGGGGGAAGTGACATGTTGGATAGGGACAGAGTGACATGTTGGATAGGGACAGAGTGACATGTTGGATAGGGACAGAGTGACATGTTGGGTAGGGACAGAGGACATGTTGGATAGGGACAGAGTGACATGTTGGATAGGGGAAAACTCAGGTGAGTCACGGGATGTTAGGAAGTATTTCTTCAGTTAGAGAGTTGTCAGGGAAATGGAACAATCTGGGGGTGATGACAGGATCTATACACAGATTTAAGAAGAGGTAGATAAAGCCATGGAGCAGGGAGAAGTGACCTAGTGCGAACAGTGAAGAGGCGGGGCCAGGAGCTATGAATTGCCCCGCAACCACAGTTACGTCAGAACACACACGTAATCCTAATATTTCACACCTGTCAGTACTGTGCGTGTGCGAGTACACACCTCACCCATTTTGTATGTGCGTGTGGAGTACACACCACCCATGTGTGTATGTGGTGTGGAGTAAAACACTCACCCCCTGTGTGTATGTGCTTTTCCCAAAAACACACACCCCCATGTGTGTATATGCGTGTGGAGTAAAAACTCACCCATTTTTGTATGTGCGTGTGGAGAAAACTCACGCATTTTGTATGTGCGTGTGCGAGGGAAAACACTCACGCACTTGTGTATGTACACACACTCATGTTAATACCTCAGTTAACGACCACTGAATTACCGCCTGCACCACTGTTGCTGCTGACGGCTCTTGTTTGTTTACATGTTGTCACCTGATTGTTCATGTGTCACCTGATTGTTCATGTTGCCACCTGTCTACAAACCTGCTCTTACCTTTGCTGTTTACAACCATACTGGAGTATTTATTATTATATTGGAGTTTTTTTACTATACTGGAGTATTTACAACTGTACTGGAGTATTTACAACTGTACTGGGTATTTACAACTGTGCTGGAGTATTTACAACTTTTGGATTTTCAAATATACTGGAGTATTTACAATTACTAGAGTATTTTCAACTTTCTTAGTATTTACAACTATACTGGAGTATTTTCAACTATACTGGAGTATTTTCCCTATACTGGAGTATTTACAAATATCTAGTATTTACATCTATACTGGAGATTTACATCTACACTGGAGTATTTACATATATACTGGAGTATTTACAACCCCCTGGGTTTTACAACTACACTGGAGTATTTACAACTATACGGGGTATTTATAACTATCTGGAGTATTTTTAACTATACTAGTATTTATAACTATACTGGGTTAGTTGTAACTATACTGGAATATTTTTAACTATACTGGAGTATTTATAACTATACTGGAGTATTTACAAATGTGCTAAATATTTACAACTGTACTGAACAATTTACAAGTGTAAGCGTATTTTCAACAGTACTGGAGTATTTACAACTATACTGGAGTATTTTAAACTATACTAGAGTATTTTCAACTATCTGGAGTATTTACAAATACTTTTTTTTACATCTATACAATTTACATCTATATTGGGGCATTTTCTATCGGAGTATTTACAACTCTTTGAGTATTTACAGCTATACTGGGTTTTTTAACTATACGGGTATTTATAACTATACTGGGTGTTTATAACTGTACTGGATATTTAAAATGTACTGAAATATTTACAAGTGTACTAGAGATTTTCAACTGTACTGGAGTATTTACAACTCTACTGGAGTATTTACAACTATCTGGCGTATATGCAACTGTACTGGGTATATACATCTATACTGGAGTATTTACACTATACTGGGGAATTTACAACTAAACTGGAGTATTTACAACTATCTGGTTATTACAACTATACTGGAGTATTGACATCTATACTGGAGTATTTACAACTATACTGGATTATTTACATCTATACTGGGGTATTTACAACTATACTAGGTATTTACAACTATACTGAAGTATTTACAACTATACTGGAGTATTTACAACTATCTGGAATATTTACAACTATACTGGAGTATTTAAACTTTTGGGGTATTTACATCTATACGTAGTATTTCATCTATACTGGGGTATTTACAACTATACTGGAGTATTTACAACTATACTGGAGTATTTACAACTATACTGGAATATTAACATCTATACTGGGGTTTTAAAATATAATGGAGTATTTAAACGGGTTTTACAACTCTACTGGGGTATTTACAACTATACTTGATTATTTATAACTATACTGTAGTATTTATAACTATACTGGGGAATTAACAAATGTGCTGAAGTATTTAAAAATGTACTAGAGTATTTTCAACTGTACTGGGGTATTTACAACTAAACTGGAGTATTTTCAACTATACTGGAGTATTTCCAAATATACTGGAGTATTTAAAAATACTGTAGTATTTACATCTATACTGGAGTATTTACATCTATACTGCAGTATTTACCTCTATACTGGAGTATTTACAACTTTACCGGGGAAATTTTCAGCTTTTGGATATTTACAACTTTTGGAGTATTTATAACTATACTGGAGTATTTTTAACATACTGGGTATTTACAACTCTACTGGGGTATTTACAACTATACTGGGATTTTCAACTATATTGGATATTTACAACTATCTGGAGTTTTACAACTATCTGGATATTTACAACTATCGAGTATTTACAACTATTCTGGAGTATTTACAACTATCTGGAGTATTTACAACTATCTGATATTTACAACTATACTGGTACTTACAACTATACTGGGTATTTACAATTTACTGGGTATTTTCATCTATACTGGAGTATTTACAACTATACTGGAGTATTTACAACTATACTGGAGTATTTGCAACTATACTGGGTGTATTTCAACTATACTGGAGTATTTACATCTATCCTGGAGTATTTCATCTATACTGGATTATTAACAACTATACTTTATTTACAACTATCTGGGGTATTTACATTTATACTGGGGTATTTACAACTATGCTAAGTATTTACAACTATACTAGAGTATTTACAACTATACTTGAATATTTCAACTATCTGGAGTATTTCATCTATCTGGGGTTTACATCTATACTGGGGTATTTACAACTATCTGATATTTACAACTATACTGGCGTATTTACAACTATCTGGGGTATTTACAACTATCTTGGTATTTACAACTATACTGGGGTATTTACAACTATACTGGGGTATTTACATCTATACTGGAATATTTAAAATATACTGGAGTATTTACAACTATACTGGCGTATTTACAACTATCTGGGTATTTACAACTATACTGGAGTATTTCCTTACTGGGGTTTTAAAATATATGGGGTTTTAAACATACTGCAGTATTTACATCTACTTGAGTATTTAAAATTTAAGAGTATTTCATATACTGGGTTTTACAACTATAGTGGAGTATTTATAACTATCTGGAGTATTTTTAACTATACTGGGGTATTTATAACTGTACTGGAGTATTTGCAACTGTGCTAAGTATTTACAATTTTGGAGAACAACTATCTGGATATTTATAACTGTACTGGGGTATTTACAGCTGAACTGAAGTATTTACAAGTGTACTGGAGTATTTTCAACTGTACTGGAGTATTTAAACTGTACTGGGGGTATTTACAACTCTACTGGAGTATTTTCAACTAAACTGGAGTATTTTCAACTATACTGGGGGTATTTGCAACTATACTGGAGTATATACATCTATACTGGGGTATTTACATCTATACTGGGGTATTTACAACTATAGGGGTATTTAAACTATACTGGGGTATTTACAACTATACTGCTGTATTTACATCTAAACTGGAGTATTTACAACTATACTGGATTATTTACATCTATATTAGATTTTACAACTATACTGATGTATTTTCAACTATACTGGGAAAATTTACAACTATACTGGAGTATTTAGAACTATACTGGAGTATTTAGAACTATACTGAAGTTTTTTTACATATATACTAGTGTATTTACATCTATACTGGAGTATTTGCAAAATATACTGGGGATTTACAACTATACTGGGGTATTTACAACTGTACTGTTGTATTTACAACTATACTGAAGTATTTCATCTATACTGGAGTTTTTTCAACTCTACTAGGTATTTACAACTATACTAGATTTACAACTATACTGGGTATTTATAACTATACTGGAGTATTTTTTACTATACTGGGGGTATTTATAACTGTACCGGATTATTTACAGATGTACTGAAATATTTACAAATTTTACTAGAGTATTTTCAACTGTACTGGTTTTATTTACAATGGATTATTTACATCTATACTGGAGTATTTACAACTATACTGGAGTATTTACAACTATATGGGGTTTTACAACTATACTGGAGTTTTACAACTATATTGGAGTATTTACAACTATACTGGAGTATTTACAACTATACTGGACTATTTACAACTATACTTGGGTATTTACAACTATTCTGGGGTATTTACAACTATACTGGAGTATTTAAACTATACTGGAGTATTTACAACTATACTGGGGTACTTACAACTATCTGGAGTATTTACAATTATACTGGAGTATTTTCATCTATACTGGGTTTTTCAACTATACTGGAGTATTTACAACTATACTGGAGTATTTGCAACTATACTGGGTGTATTTACAACTATACTGGGTATTTACATCTATCCTGGAGTATTTACATCTATACTGAATTATTAACAACTATACTTGGTATTTACAACTATACTGGGTATTTCATTCATACTGGAGTATTTACAACTATGCTAGAGATTTACTACTATACTAGAGTATTTACAACTATACTTGAATATTTACAACTATACTGGAGTATTTACAACTTTACTGGAGTATTTACAACTAAACTGGAAGATTTACAACTATACTGGAGTATTTACATCTATACTGGAGTATTTTTCAACTATCTGGAATTTTTACAACTATACTGGCGTATTTACAACTATACTGGAGTATTTGCAACTATACTCAGTATTTACGTCTATACTGGAGTATTTACAACTATACTGGAGTATTTACAACTATACTGGAGTATTTACAACTATACTGGAGTATTTACAACTATACTGGAGTATTTACATCTATACTGCAGTATTTACATCTATACTGGAGAATTTACAACTATACTTGAGTATTTAAACTATACTAGAGTATTTACAACTATACTGGGTTTTACATTTATACTGGAGTATTTTTTTCAACTATGTTTGGGGTATTTACAACTATACTAGAGTATTTACAACTATCTGGGGTTTTACATCTATACTGGAGTATTTACATCTATACGGAGTATTTACATCTGTACTTGAGTATTTACAACTATACTGGAGTAAAACCCTCCCATCTGAAATATTTACAACTATACTTGGGGCATTTACAACTATGCTGGAGTATTTACATCTATACTGAGTATTTAAAACCTTATTGGAATATTTACAACCACTGGGTAATTTTTCAACCATACTGGAGCATTTACAACTATACTGGAGTATTTACAACTATACTGGGGTATTTACATCTATACTGGAGTATTTAACATCTATACTGGAGTATTTTTCAACTATACTGGAGTATTTTTCAACTATACTGGAGTATTTACAACTATTCTGGAGTATTTTCATCTAAACTGGAGTATTTTCAACTTAAAACCAGGTTTTTAGAACCATACTGGAGTATTTACATCTATACTGGAGTATTTACATGTCTACTGGAATATTTACAACTGAACTGGGGTATTTCATCTATCTTGAGTATTTACAACTATACTGGGTATTTACATCTATACTGGGTATTTACATATATCCGGAGTATTTACAACTATACTGGGTATTTACAACATTCTGGGTTTTACATCTATCTGGAAATTTACATTCTACTGGAGTATTTACAACTATACTGGGGTTTTTCAACTATCTGGGTATTTACATCTATAATGGAGTATTTACAACTATCTGGGGATTTACAACTATACTGATATTTTTTATCTATACTGGGGTATTTAATCTTTGGATTTTTACAACTATACTAGATTTACATCTATCTGGTTTACATCTATCTGGGGGGTTTACAACTATCTGGGGGATTTACAACAATGGGGTATTTTCCTCTATCTGGGGTATTTACTTCTATTTGGGGTTTAAAATCTGGAATTTACAACTATCTGGATATTTTCATCTATCGGGGGTTTTTTTTTCTGGGTTTTTCAACTATACTGGAGTATTTACATCTATTGGGTATTTACAACTATACTGGAGTATTTTCAACTATACTATATTTCATCTTACTGGAGTATTTACAACTATCTGATTTTACAAAAAACTGGGTATTTCAATTATACTGGATATTTCAACTATCTGGGGTTTTACATTATACTGGATATTTACAACTATACTCTAGTATTTACAATATACTGGAGTATTTCAACTATACTGGGTTTTCAACTATACTGGAGTATTTACAACTATACTGGAGTATTTACAACTATACTGGAATTTTTCATCTATACTGCCAACAGTGCCTGTAAAGAGGGAACTGGTTTCTGGCCCCGGTGCTTCCTTGCACAACGTGCTTGTAAAGGTGTTTTCAACTGGGGTTGTCAGCCCTGGTGCTTCCTTTCACAACAGTGCCTGAAAAGGTTCAACTGGGGCTGTCGGCCCTGGTGCTTCCTTGCACAACAATGCTTGTAAAGAGTGTTGCAACGGTGCTGTCGGCCCGGTCTTCCTTGCACAACAGTGCCTGTAAAAAATGTTTTAACTGGTGCTGTCTTCCCCCGGGGCTTCCTTGCACAACAGTGCCTGTAAAGAGTGTTGCAACTGGTGCTGTCGGCCCGGGGCTTCCTTCACAACAGTGCTTGTAAAGAGTGTTGCAACTGGTGCTGTCGGCCCTGGTGCTTCCTTGCACAAAAGTGTTGTAAAAAGTGTTTCAACTGGGCGTCGGCCCCTTTGCTTCCTTGCACAACAGTGCCTGTAAAAGTGTTGCAACTGGTGCTGTCGGCCCTGGTGCTTCCTTGCAAACCCGTGCCTGTAAAGTGTTGCAACTGGTGCTGTCGGCCCTGGTGCTTCCTTGCACAACAGTGTAAAAGTGTTGCAACTGGTGCTGTCGGCCCTGGGCCCTTCACAACAGTGCTTGTAAAAGTGTTGCAACTGGGGCTGTCGGCCCTTTCTTCCTTGCACAACATGCCTGAAAGTGTGCAACTGGGCTGTCGGCCCTGGTGCTTCCTTGAAAAAGCCTGTGAGTGTTGCAACTTGGGGTGTGGTGGTGCTTCCTTGCACAACAGTGCCTGTAAAGAGTGTTGCAACTGGGCTGTCGGCCCTGGTGCTTCCTTGCCCAGTGCCTGAAAAAGTGTTGCAACTGGTGCTGTCGGTCCTGGTGCTTCCTTGCACAACAGTGCTTGTAAAGAGTGTTGCAACTGGTTCTGTGGCCCCGGTGCTTCCCCACCAAAATGCCTGTAAAAGTGTTGAACTGGTGCTGTCGGCCCTGGGGCTTCCTTGCACAACAGTGCTTGTAAAAGTGTAGCAACTGGTGCTGTCGGCCCTGGTGCTTCCTTTTTAAAAATGCCTGTAAAGAGGTTGCAACTGGTGCTGTCGGCCCCCGGGGCTTTCCCTTTCATAACAGTGCCTGTAAAGATCTACAAATGCGAGACAGGGGGCCAGCTGTAGATAGTGTTGTTGGGATTTCTGAAGAAACAGGTACAGACCCAGACATACAAAATCTACTAAACAAAAAAGCA
>WNWK01049927.1:0-13032 GCA_009830355.1 Cherax destructor
ATTGGCGGGGAGGACAAAAGTGTCAACTTTAAGGGGGGGAGTTTTGGGGAGCCGCTGCCCCAAAATGTCATCACCACATGGGGGGAAAAATTCCCCTTGGGGAAAAAATTTGGTTGGGAAAATGACAGAACCACAACAAGAATTGAGGAAGGGTGCTTGTCAATAAAAGGACAAAAATCTAGGGTTTTAAAAAAAGGGGAAAGATCCCCCAGCCCAGCATTCTGGCCCGTGAGGGGGGGAGTGCCGCTCTTGAGGGGGGAAATAATTTCTTTACCAACAGGGGTAGAGAGTTTTACCAATACTGGGGGTTGAAAGATAGGTATTGGGAAAATTTGGGGGGGAGTAAAAAATTTTTTTTTTGGTAGTTTGAAACAGAGATTTTAAAAGGGGGTGGGAGCGGGTGTTCGTAAACGAAAAGGGGATGTCGAATCGTCATTGTGGGTTTTGGGTCTTTTGGGGGTTTTCCCCCGGGGCCCCCGGGGGGGAGGGGAAAAAAAATCCCCCGTCGGGGGGGCCGGGGAATCAAGGTCAGAGAAGAGCGAAGGTCAGAATTCAAAGGGCCGTGGGGCCGGGGACCTAAAAGGGGTGACAACGGCACCCCCAATAGGGGTATTAGGGTTGTCAAAATTTTCCCCATTACAAGGGGGGTAAAACTTTCGGTTGGGGGGCCGGGGTAGGTCACGGTTAGGGCATCCGGGAGTTCCTCTTTTGTTTTTGGGAAAAAAAAAAAAAAAAAAAAAAAGGGGGAAAAAGTAAAAAAGGGCCCCTGGGGAAAAAAAAAGGCGAAACCCCCCCTCCCCCCAAAGGACCCCCCAACCCAAGGGGCAGTTTCTGAGGAACCCGCCCCATACCCTACCCTTCCCAAAAAAGCATCCGGGATAGCAACCCCATCCACCGACCCCCCTTTTGGGGAAAAAAAAGAGGGGCCGGAATCCCCAAGCACCCCCGGGCCCCCCCCCGAATAAGGGGGTTTCCCCAAAAACCCCCAGTAAAAAGCCCCCCAACCCCCCCCGGGGGCCCCCGGGAGGGGGGGGCAACCCCCGGGCCCCCCCTTTTTCCCCAAACCAAATACACCACCCCAAGAACCTCAAGGGAAAAGGAAGGGCCACGTCCCCTTCCCCTCCTGGGGAAATAGAATGCCTGGGGAAAGGGGTCCCGGGGGAAAAAAGGGGGGAAAAGGGGGGGGATGAGGAGGGGGGGGGGGAAAGGGGGAAAAGGGAGGGGGAGGGGGGGAGGGGTTGGGCTAAAAAGACCAAGAGGCCCAATTCCCCAGACCGAAAACCTCTTTACCGACAAGGCCCCCAAAAAAGGCCCAAAGCAAGAGCCCCCGAAAGATTTCTAATACGGGGGTTTTTTTAAAAAAAATTTTTCCCCCAGTGTCTTTTTTAAATTGATCTTTTCCTTTTGAAATGATTTTGACAAAATTTTTAAAAATTTTCCCCCCAAATTTTGTTTTTCCCAAATTTTTTTTGGGTTTATTTATATGTTAAAATTAATTCTTTTTTCTAAAAAATAAGTAATTTTCAAAAATTTCTCAGTGAAAGCGAAAAGTTCCAAATTTTTTTGGGGGAAAATTTCCAATTTTTTGGCAATTCCAGTGATTTGTTTTATCAGATTTTTTTATTATAATCAAATGAAGCGCTAAACCACGGGGTTTAAAACCCCTTTTGGAGGTTTTGCAGGATGGGGGAGGGGGGGGTTTAAAAAGGGGGAGATGGATGATTAGTAGAGTATGGGTGCAGATGACGGGGGAAAAGGGGGGAAAGGGGATAGAAGGTCCCGAGATCGGGGGTAAAAAGGGACTGTGGGAGGTAAAAAGGGGTGTAATCTTCAGAGTTTGTGTAGTAAGTCATTTTTCTGTCAAAAGTCAACAAGGGTCATTTTTAAAAAGGAAAAGGGTCCTTTCTCAAAAGGGAAGGTAAAAAAGGGGCCCGGGGGCAAAAACGTCTTTTGGGAGGGAAATTCCGTGCTCGTTGATAGATTTGGGCAGCCCCGAGAATATGTCGAACAGACACGGGGAAACCCGACAATGCTCACAGAGAGGGGCAAAAGGGGGGCCTCTCCATGAGATACCCGTGAGAAAGGGGAGGGGCCCATGCGAAGACGGGGGGGGTAGTCTCCCAACCTGGCTTTGGGGGACAAGGAAGGCCAAAAAACCTATAATCGGGTTTTAAAAGGGGAAAGAAAGTTTTTATTCAGAAAGGCCCAAAAACCCGCGTTTTCCCAAAAAGGGGGCGAAGGTGGGTAGCAATAAAATGCAAAAAAACCCCCCTGAAAGGAACACCTCTTTTAAATTGGAAGGTCATGTACGGGGTGACCGCGCAGCAGTGTCTGCCTGTTTTCCCCCGAATAAACCCGGGCCGGGGCCCAACAAAAAACAATATCTTTATGCTTCAAAGATCGGCGGAAACCCCAAAGGGGGGAAACGAAGAACTGGGGGGGAGGGGGAAAAATTTTTTGGGTAGCCTGTAAAGCACTGGGGGAAACCCGGGAAAAGACCACAAAGGGTTTTAAAAGGGCCCCAAAATGCAATACGGATAAGTGCCAAAAAAAAGGCATACAATTCCCTAAATATGCTAGCGAGGTAATAGATGCCCTGGGTACAATGCTGCCCCGGGAAAAACTCCCAAAACCCCCCCCTTTTTTTCCCAAAAAACTTTGAAAATTTTTGTATACTGCGATAGGGGGAAAAAGAAACAAATGGGCTAAAAAAGAAAGAAGCCCTTTTGGGAAATTTGGGTTTTGCGCAAGGTAAAGGAATAAAAAAAGACAGGACAGGGGAACCCCCCCAAAAGGGGGGGGGAAAAGGGGGGATGTCACATGAACATAGAGGGGGGGGGCTAAAGGGGGAAAAAAAGGGGGAAGGGAAACGAAGAAAAAAGGGGGGGAAATAAGCGGGGCCCCAAAAAAAAAAAGGGTTTTCAAAAAACCCCAAAACAATCCAAAATTAAAAGGGTTAGGAGGTCAGAGGGGCAAAAAAAAAGGGGGAAAGCAATGCACCCTGGATCGGATAAAAATGGAATGTTAGTTTCCCCCATAGAGGCTCTAAACCCGGGGGGAAAAACGAAAAGCCCCAAAAGGGGGGTAAGCGAAAACCCTGGGGATGGACGGGGTTAAGGATGGAAAGAGTAGCGGGGGGGGCCACAGAATATTCTGGTCACCATAAATCAAAAGGGTTTGACAAAATTGGGGGTAAAAAAGGCAAAAGGGGGGTTTTTCGACCCCGGGCCCCCCTTGAAAGATTGCGGGGGTTTTAAAAAAGGTTCAGCCTGGTGGAAAAGGGGGCCTTCAAGAAAAGGGAAGGGTTTTCCCCGGGGAATCGCGTCGAACGGGGGGCCGGCCCTTTACTGTATCAGGGCCCGGGATATTGAGCCGTATAGGTACAATGGATGATCAGAACCACTGAACGTCTAGTAAAAAGTAATTTGATGAGTTTTGCCACTAGAAAATTTAAACCCGTGAGTGGTGGCCCAATCAGAAACCGGTTGATGGCATGCTGGAAAAACTGCAAGGGGGTGACAGTCAGCACCTGAAAAAACTATACCCAAAGTCATCCACATAAAGGGGGCCCAAAAAATATTGGATGGGAGAACAGATGCCAGATTTTTATAGCAAGCAGAAAAAGTGTTGTAAAAAACCCCGGGGACACCTTCCGTTTGGGAAAAAATTTCCCCGGGGAGGGTTCTTTAAAAAAACCCCCGGCCCCCAAATTTTTCTGTAAATTAAAAAAGGCCTTAAAAAGAATGGGGGGGCCCCCCGGGGAGGCCTGGGAGTGGGCCTGGGCCAAGATATTATATCTCCAAGTTGTATCATAAGCCTTCTAAAGGGAAAAAAGAGGGAAAAAGAATGGTTTTTAAAAAGGGGGTTTTTTCAAAATATACGTATCTAAGCGAAAAAAGGGTCAATGGCAGAAGGCCCTTACGGAAGCCATCTGACTAGGGGAAAACTATTGTGAGTCTCTAAATACCACACAAAGCTTTAACTAAGCGTTCCCCCCCCCAAAAAACTACTGGTGACATGGGACGGTGGGGGGGGGGATCCCCCCCCGTAGCAGGGGGTTTTTGGGAAAAAAAACAAAAAAAAATTTTTCCCCCAAAAAAAGGGGAAAAAACCCCCTTTTTGGACCATATGGGGTTTAAAGGTCGTAAGAGGACAGTAAAGCAGACTGATGTAAATGCTGTGAAAAAGAAATTATCCGCCTGGCCCAGCTCCCGGGGGGGGCAAGCAAGGTTCCCCCCAGTTTTGAAGGGAAAAAAGGCTTTTTTGGATTCTTCTCTAAGAAAAAAAATCAAGGGCCCCTTTAATGCGGGAGACGGGGGAAAAAGGAACGAGGCATAGTGGGCCCCTAAAAATGGGGGCGAGATGACCCCCCAATTTTTCCCAGTGGAAACAAAAAAGGGGGTGTGCTATTCCCAAAAAAGGGGCGTTTAGCATCACGTATAAAAAGGAAAAAAGCTCTCTTTTTCAAAAAAAAAGGGGTCTCTCTGTTTTTCTGTTATACCGATATTTTCCCCATCAGCACTTTTAAAACCCTTTTTTCCCCGACACAGGCAGGCCCCCCAAGGGGCACGTTTTTCCCCAAAAAGGATGTTGCCCGAGGTTTGGGGAATAGAATGTGAAGCCGCTGTGAAGAGGGGGGGAAAAAAAAGAGATGAAACCTCATCAATGGAGGAGGGGGTAGGAACCCCATAAAAAAAAAAGATGTGAAAAAAGGGGTCCCTTTTCCCCCCGGTCAAATTGCCAGCGTGGGCAATGAGCAGGGGGGAGAAAACGGGGGGGCTTAAGGATGTTTGGGGAAAAGATCGCTGTCATGTAAGCCCCGGGGAAGGACAGACCAGGTAAATCAAGGACAGTTGATGAAAAAACAGATGAAAGATCCCCATGCAGGGAGAAAAAAATGAGTTTGGGGGTCAAAATGGGGAGGGAAATTTTTCCCATTTAAAACATGGAGGGAAAAAAGCAAGAAATGCCTAACTAATCCCCGGGAAAAAACAGTGCACCCTCCCCCCCAAAAAAGGGGGGCGTTAAAATCACCCCAAAAAATTTTGGGGAAAAAGGGGGGGGTAAGGAAAAAAAAAGAAAAAAATCTGGGATGAAAAAGCCCGAAGGGGGGGATATAAAAAAAAGAGAAAACCACTTATTCAAGTGGATCGGGGTGCCGGGAAAAAAGGGGAAAAAAGGGGGTAGAGCTGGCGGTTTCGGAAAAGTCGTATAAGAAGAGCACTTTCGTTAAAGGTTCCATGAAAAAGGGGGCCCCCGAATATAACAAATTTTAAAAAAAAAAGGGGGCCCCCTAACGGGGAAAATTTTAATTTGGGTTTTTGCAAAAAGACTTAATGGGGGAAAAAAAGGGGGAAAAAAAAAACCCGAAAAACACCCCCACCCCTAATTCGAATTCCACTGCAAATAAGCCATGATTTTTTGGGGAAAGATATAAGTGGTAAGAGGAAGCTATGGACTAGGGTTGAAAAAATTTTCCAAAAAGGGGAGGCAGCGGAAAGGAAAACCCCCAATCAAAGGGGGAAAAGGGGGTTGTGAAGGAAGGGGGGTTTTTTGAAAAAGAAGAGAGGCGAGGAACCTCAAAAATGGAGTAGTGTCCCCCCCTTTAGTCTCCCAAAAATTATTCTTTTTAAAAGCATCCAGTGTTTGGGGAAAAAAAAGATGCAGAATGTGGGACTACATTAGAAATGGAAGAAGAGTAGGGAACGATCGGGGGGGCTATAGACTTTTTTTTTTAAAAAAAAAGGGCGAGGAGATAGAAGGGGGTTTTTAAAGGGCTTGGGGGGGGGGGGATGAAGGGGGGTTTTTGGGGGAGGATGAACCCCCACAAAAAACAAAAACAGCGGGAGGCGAAGAACCCGGCAGTAATTTTTGGGGGTTTTGGGAAAAAAGGGGGGAGGTTTTGGGAAAAAAAAGGGGGGTGTAGACTCAGAACTGTCAGTGGTAAAAGGAAGGAGTGTTTGGGGAAAATTGGACCCCAGGGGGCCCCCCGGGGCCCAAAGGGGAAAATAAAAAGGGTTCGAGACGGGGGGGACGGGGGAAAAGGCGACCAAAAAGGGAAACCGGGGGAAATTGGGGAAAAAGCGGGGGACTTTTTGCAATGCGAGAAAGGAAAAACGGGGAAAAACCCCCTTAAAGGGGGTAGATGAGAGGCGGCCTCCCAAAAAGAACCCTTTCCCGCCTCTTTGAGGAACGGTTTTCCCCGGGGTCATTCAGGAAAACCTACAAAGGCAAAAATATGATGGATGTGTCTAAAAATTTTGGGGGAAGAAGGAAATCAAAAAGGGAAATGGCATGGTTTGCCCCAGCTGCATTCCCCTGGCCCCCTAAAATTTTTTTTGGGTGCCCAAAAAGCCCCAGTTTCTACACTGCTGTGGTGTGGGGGGCCCCTTTTTAACTTGAAAAAATTGACCTGCAATATATCCCCAAAGGGGGGAGTTCCGGCGTCAAAAAAAAAAAAGGGGTTTTTCATGGAAAACGTCTTCCCTTTTTGGCGGGGGGGGTAAAAGTGTAAACCCTTTGGGGGTGGGGGGTTTTTTTGGGGTTCAAGTTGCTCTAAAATGTCTTCCCCCAGTCGGGAAAATTGTTGGGCAATGGGGGGGGGGGAAAAAAAAAATTTTTTAAAATTTAAAAAGGGGGGCTTTCAATGGGGTGGGGGAAAAATATCTATGGTAAAAAAGGGGGAAAAATGGGCCAAAGCATTCTGGGCTGTGATGATCAAAATGCCGCTTTGAGGCGTAAAAAATATTTTTAAAAGGCGTAGGAGACTTTAAAATACTAAAAAACGGAAAGATAGGAAAATTGGAGTGGGGGGGCTAAGAGAAAAAAATTCGTCCATTGGGGGTGTGAAACAAAGTATCAAAGGGGGGTCGCAGTGCTAGGCTTTTTGAGAAACGAAAAGGGGAAAAATTGGAAAAGTCTGTAAAAGGGGCGTGGTCGTTTGGATGTGGGCCCGGGGGGTCCGATGGGGGGACGGGCGACGATTCAAAAAATTTCCCCACCGTGGGGGGCCCGGGAAACAAGGTCAGGGGGAAAAAAGGCAATACGTAAAAAAGGGGGGGCGGAACCCCAGTACCTGAAGCAGGTGACGAGCGGGGCCCCCGGGGGAAACAGGGGTATTAGAGCTTCCGGGAACAGGGGGGTCAGGGGGCAGGTGCGGCATCAAGAAAAAAAGGGGGGGATTGGGTTCATGGATTGGGTCCCGCCATGGTTAGGGTTAAATTTTTCTTTTTTTTTAAGAAAAAAAAAAAAAAAAGAAAAAAAAAAAAAAAAAAAAAAAAGAATAAAAAAAAAAAGGGGGAAAAAGGAGGGGAAAAACTCCCCCGGGGGAATGGAAGGGGGAAAACCCCCCCCCCCAAAAGGGCCTCCACCGCTAGTAGTGCGAAACTTTCATTAACCCCCCCTCCCTACCCTTCATGCCGTAAAAACCCGGGGGGTAGAACCTCCATCCCCCCCACCCCCGGACAAAAAAGGGGGGCCCCGGGGGTCCCCCACAAACCTGCCCGCCCCTTTGGGCCCCCACCCCGGGAAAAAGAAAAAGGGGGGCCCCCAGAGAATAAAGTGCCCGAAAAAAACCCAAACCCCAAAACCCCGGGAGGCCCCGGGGGGAAACCCCGGGGGGGGGCCCCCCCGATCCCCCTTCCAGGGAAAAACCCCACCACCAAGGGGGTCAAAGGGGAAAAGGGGGGGGGGCCCTTCCCTTCCCCCCAGAACCAGAATGCCTTTGGGGGGAAACTCCAGGTTAAAATGGGGAAAAAGGGAAAAAAAAGGGGAAAAGGGGGAAAAGGGGGGGAAAGGGGAAAAAAAGGGTGGGGGAAAATGGGAAAAGGGGGGGGTTGGGGGAAAATTTTTTATCTGAGGGGAAAAAAAACCAAAAGGCCCCAAATTTCCCCGGGCCCCAAAAAGCCTTCCAAAAGCAAAAGGCCCCCCCTTTTTAAAAATATTAGTTTTTTTTTTTGCTATAACCATTATTGAATTTTTTTTTTAAACATTTTTTTTAATTCTTTTTTTAAAAAATTTCAAATTTTTTTGATATTTAAAAAAAAGAAAACTCCCCTTTTTTCAATTATTTCAAATTAAACTTTATTTTTTTTCATTTTTTTAAAAAGTTAATTTTTTCTTTCCAAATCTTTATTTAGTTATCTTCTAAAAAAATTTTTTGCAATCCCTTTTTTTTATGCAGAATCGTTAAATAATTCATAAACCCCCTTTAAACCATATTGTCTTTTACTTGCGTTATTTTTTTTTTTTTATTTTTAAATTTTGTTCATTTTTTTCCAAATTTTTTATAAATTAAGGATAAAAAAATTTTTTGGGTTTTAAATTATAATGATAATGAGTGTAAAAGTCCTCATTGTCCCCCCCTTTTTTGGGGTTTTTTTCAAATGTGGCTTTTTCCCCCGGTTTTCGTCTAAATAAAAAAAATTCTAGTGGCTTCAAAAAGAGGGGGAGAGAGCTGGGGCCTCCCCTTGGAAAATTGGGGGGTGTTTAAAAAATTTCGATTGGAAAAAAAAAAATGCACCCTCATTGCATTGTGGGAGTGTAACTCAGTGCCCCTTTTTTACCAAGCCATAGGAAACCCCCCTCCCCCCCGTGTGGGGTGGGGGTAAAAAAACAATGGGGGGGGGGGGGAAAAGGAATGGGGAAAAAATTGGGGGAAAGGGGGTTTTTTTAACATTGGGGGCTTTTTTTGGGGGGGGGGCTGGCTGGCTGGGGCCTTTTTTGGCTGGCTGGCTTTCTGTTTTGGGGGTTTTGGTTTTTTGGGGGGTGGGCCTTGGGGGGGGTGGGGCTGGCAGGCTGGTTGGCTTGATGGCTGGTTTTGGGGGGGGCTAGCTGGGGGGGGCTGGGGGGGGGGCTCCACTAGCTGGGGCCCGGGGCTGGGCTCCGGGGGCTGGGGGGGGTTTTGGGGGGGGTGGGGCTCGGGGGAAGGGGGGGGCTGGTTTTGGGGGCATGGCTGGGGCTGGCTGGCTGGGGCTGGGAGCTGGGGCTGGTGGGCTGGCTGGCTGGGGGGGGGGGTGGCTGTCTGGGGCTGGCTGTGGCTGGCTGGGGGCTGGCTGGCCCGGGGGTGGGGGGCTGACTGGTGGGGCCCCCGGGTGGCTGGGGTTGGGCCGGCCCGGGGGGTGGTGGGTGGCTGGGGCTAGCTTTTGGGTTTTTGTGGCTAGCAGGCTGGCTGGGTTTGGGTTTTTGGGGGTGGCTGGCTGGGGCTGGGGGGCTGACTGGTGGGTGACTGGGGGGCTGCTGGGGGTTGGGGGGGTTTGGCTGACTGGGACCGGGAGGTGGCGGGGGGGGGCCCTAGCTGGAGCTGGCTGGCGGGGGTGGCTGGCTGTCACACGGAAAACACAAAACCAATTATACATAGAAAAAATTCCCGGGAAAACCCCAAAACCCCCGGGCTGGTAAATATTATGTATCGACTCAGATGGGGAATTTTGGGTTTTCACTAGTGACTGCCTCTGGGGCAGAGACGGGGGGAAAACAGAAGACGGAGATAAACAGTGAAAACAAAAAAAGAAGGCATTGTCCCCTCATTTGTCAAAATTCCCCATACCCCTTTTTTGGTGAAAGCCGAGGCTAACCAGTCACCCCTGGCTGGCGGGGGGGTTGGGCGGGGCAAAGGCAGTGTACCTCATCAAATTAATACAAATGTTGCCCTTAAAAAAAAAAAGGGGCCCTCCCCCCCATCAATGTCACCCCCTTTTTTCCCTTTTAAAAATTTTTTTATGTTTTCTGTGAGTTGGAAGACAACCAAGCCGGGGCCCCCACCCCACCATTAAAAGCCAGAAAACCCACCCCCTGGCTGGCCCCAAAACCCCCTTTTTGAAAAAAGCTGTTCGATGGCTGGTCACCCAAAAAACCCGCCAGCCCTTTCCCTCCATCCATCCAGCCAAAACCAGCCTGCTCCTGGTAAGCAACCAGCCAGCTGTTCACCAGCTGGTCAGCCACATTATTGTGAGTTTTAAAAAAAGGGGGATATATACAAATATGTTTATATTGGTCTCGGGTTAAAATTTTTAACCCAAAAAAAAAAGTTAAAAAAAAAAAAAAAAAAATAAAAAAAAAAAATAAACTATTAAGGGGACAGGCAGTTGGCATGTTTTTCCCCCAAACGGGGTTTTTTTTTTTTTAACTTTTAAAAATCTATATCTCATTATTGATAGCAAAAATTTTTTTATTTGAATTTAAAAAAAAAAAATTTTTTCATAAAAATTTTTTTTTTTAAAAATTTTTCGAGAGAGGTTAAAAGGGGGGTTTGGGCCCGAAAAAGGGTTTGGGTGAAAAAATCTCTAGCCTTTTAAACAATGGGGTTTGTTTTCCCCCCGATCAGATTTTTCCAGTGTGATGGGGGAAAAAAATTTGGAAATTTGTTCTTGTAAATTTTTGGTTTTTTTTTTTAAATTTTGGGGGGGCAGGACTGTAATTTTCCCCCCGTCTGAATTCAGCCTAAATACCCTTTCGCAAGAAAGGGGTTCCAATGCCTAAAGGGGGGGGGGTATCCCCAAGGGGGCCTTGGCGGCCCTATCTTTTTTCAAGTCACTAGTTCAAATGTTCCCCCCCGGGGGCCCTTTGTTGGGGAAAAAATACTTGAACGAGTTTTCCATCTCCGCTGATGCAAAAGCAATTGCAGAAAGCCATTTCTGTTTAGTGTTTAAATGGGCCCGTTTTTCCCTTTGTTCCCGATATGATTTTCCCCCGTTGACAGTAAATCCTTGAAAAGAAATTGGTGTGGGGCCCCAAATTTTTAACTATAGTAAAAAAGTTCCCCTTTTTCTTTTTTTATTTTGAGTTTTTTGGCCGGGGAGATCTTCCCCCCCAACCTGTTTTTCCTTGGGAAATGAAAAAGTTAATAAATCCCCGGTTTTATTTTTGAGGAAAATCAAAAATTGGGAAAAATAAAAATTAAAAAATTGGTTTAGAACTAAATTTTACTGTTTTTTTATTAGTTAAAAAAAAATAAATTTTTTTTTTCAAGTTTTTGGTTCAGTTTTGTTCCCCCCCTTGGGGAGGCTCCTTTTTTTAAACTTCCCTTTTAAAATTTTTTTTTCCCCCAAAACCCCCCGATGCATAAAACAAATTTATGAAAAAATTAAAATTTGTTTTAAATTTATATATAATTTATCTAAAAACCCTTAAAATTTCTTCTTTTAAAAACCCAAAAAAAAAAGTGGGGAAAGTTTTTGATTGTTTTAATTTAAAGTGTTTTTTTTTTGTTTGGTTCCCCCGTGCCTATGTCTGTTCAGCCTATAGAGTTGTCTGTTTGCCAGGGGGGGCATATAAAATGGCCCGGGTTTATGTCAGTATTAAATTTTCAATTTTTAGTGTTAAAAATCATCCCAGCTTTACATGGCCCCGGCCCCCTTTTTTTGTGGCGGGGCGCGGCGTGGGGGCGGGGGTCGGTCTCCCAACCCCTTGACCAACCACAACAGGCGTGGCCCGGTTTTTCCCTCACAAACTCCGTTAATATACCAGTAACCAACCACAGTGTGTGTCCTTTGACTACCCTTTTTTCTCTCGAAACCCCTTCCCCATATTTGGTTTGGTCTGCAGTTGTGGGGTTCAGGTATTTTTTGAGTATATCTGTTGTGGGGTTAAACAAGGTTTCAGTAAAATAATACAGGAGAAAGGGTTTTCTTTGGGTATCTAGGAGTGACATATATAGTGTTTCTTGGGACCCATATTGTAATTAAAATTGTAATATTTTTTGCAGTATTTAGGGCAGTGCTGGCTTGTGATGCTGTGTAATAGAGGCAATTTTTTAAATTTTGATTGGGGGTTAGATTATATAGGTTTATATCTGGGTGGCGGATCATTCATCATTGGTTTGAAGGTACAGTGGTACCCCGAGTTACGATTTTTTTCGTTCGGAATGCTTTTAAGTGCCATTCCAAAAATTTATCCCCCTAAGGAAAAAGTAAAATAGACTGTCCTTTACCCCCAAAAATATACCTACAGAAGCATTTAAAAAAATAAACTTTCATAAAAGGGGGTTTTTGGGACCATCGAAACTCGAGGTACCACTGTAATTTTTGTATCATTTTAAGTGTGTTGAGTTCTATTGATTCTTTGGGGGTGCCTGGACAAGTGTATATAATGCATGTTTTCTCAAGTAGACTGAAAAACTAATAAACATAATGAAATTCGGTTGACTATGTACTAAGCAGAATGAACTGAGATTAACTAGGATAAGCTATAATGATAAAAATTACAAATTAAAATAGCACCAGACTATGTTGTTCCTAAAGATAACAGTTGTTGTTTAAAATATATGGTAGAATAAAAAAAGCACAATTCTAATTTAAAAACTATTTGGGTTTTTTGTTTTTGTATATAGGATTAAACTTTAAAGGGTATTTGGGAATGAAAACAAAAAGTAGATTGAAAGAATATTCTAATATTCTAATACTATTTTTAAAAATGTAACTGGGGAAAACTTGGCAATGACAGATTTTATAAAAAATAAAAATAAAATGACAATGATATATTTTAAAGAAGCAAAAACAAAAAAAGTTGTGTAAAAGTTAAGAATTTGAAATTTGAAAATTAATATAAATTTAAATGAAAATATTTGACAATAAATGATATTAAAAATTATTAAGTAAAATATAACTATAAAAGATAATAAAAATTTAAATTGTAATAACTGTTAATTAATAAAATAAAAAAAATATAAAATGTTTGTATGTTAAAAAATTTTAAAATTAAAAAATAAGGCAGTAATAAGGTAAATACTGCACAACACAGTAAAAAAAAATAGTTTACAAAAAAATATAGCACTAAATTAAATAAAAGTTAATAAAAATTTAAATTGAATAACAATTAATAAAAAAAAAAAATATATGAATGTTAAAAATTTTAAAAAATTCAAAAATAAGGGTAATAAGGTAAATCAACAACACAGTATAATACAAAATAGTTTTAAAAAAAGCACTAAATTAAATAAAAGTTAATAAAAATTTAAATTGAATAACAGTTAATTAATAAAAAAAAAAAAATATATGAATGTTAAAAAAGTATAAAATTTTAAAAAAAAAAATA
>WNWK01049928.1:0-13032 GCA_009830355.1 Cherax destructor
AAATAGGTACCTGGGTGTTAGTCAACTGGTGTGGGTCGCATCCTGGGGGACAAGATTGAGGACCCCAATGGAAATAAGACAGACAGTCCTCGATGACGCACTGACTTTCTTGGGTTATCCTGGGTGGCTAACCCTCCTGGGTTAAAAATCCGAAGAAATCTTATCTTACCGTAAAGAACATTCACACTTATTCTTGTGCCTACTACATACATACATAGAACTCTACACTGAAATATAAACCCTCCACTCAAAATTCTCCTCACCAACTTTAACAGGACCCATGACCATAACACAAGACACAGATCACTTTTTGATATACCCAGTTTCCATATCACCGTGTAAAAATTCTATGCACATGAAGGGCCCCAAAATCTGGAATTCATTACCAGTAAATAGTAAAATAACCTGGTCTAAACATCAATTTAAGACTTCTCAAAAACCACCTACTCGCCCTAAACTAAATATGTACTCATACTGTAAACTACTTTCAACAACACTCAGTGTTATTTTCCCATAATATAATTTCAATATTTACTATTGATGTAACTATCCTACAAAACACTTCCACCTTGTCACAATGTAATATCCTCAGATTGTAATTTGAGTAAACTTATTATCTGCTATAAACATAAGCTATTGTTTAACTATATAACAAACTTAATCAATTTCTTTAGTATTAAGTAGTCTATAAGCCATTAGTGGTTTAGCACTTCTTTTTATTATAATAATTAAATAAGCCATTAGATTTAGTCTGCCCATAATGTCATGGAATGATAGTGGCTCTCTTTGTGAGCCTTCACCTTTCAACACTGATAACTTCATAATGCAAATTCTGAGTGGCTTGAAATTCAAAGTGCTGGTGTATTTTAGGATATGGGTCCCTTTGAGATGAAATTTTTTTTCAGTTTGGCTTTAAAACTGATGTTTCTCAGTGAAAGGTTTTCTAATACATTAACATACAGTAGTCCCTCCATAAGTGTGGGTGATCATGTCAGAGGATCTCACCTTCAAGGACCATAACAATGTAGCAATTGCATCTGTTCGAAAAATGACAGGATGGATAATGAGAACCTTCAAAACCAGGGATGCCAAGCCCATGTTGACACTTTACAGATCGCTTGTTCTATCTAGGCTGGAATATTGCTGCACACTAACTGCACCTTTCAAGGCGGGTGAAATTGCTGACCTTGAAAATGTGCAGAGAACCTTCACCGCACGCATAAGTGCGATAAACCACCTCAACTACTGGGAACGCTTGAAGTTCCTAAACCTGTACTCTCTAGAACGCAGGCGGGAGAGATACATTATTATATACACATGGAAAATTCTCGAGGGCTTAGTACCAAACTTGCACACAAAAATCACTCCGTATGAAAGCAAAAGACTCGGCAGGCGATGTAACATTCCCCCAATGAAGAGCAGGGGTGCCACTAGCACGTTGAGGGACAACACAATAAGTGTGAGGGCCCAAGATTGTTCAACTGCCTCCCAGCATACATCAGGGGGATTACCAACAAGCCCCTGGCTGTCTTCAAGCAGGCACTGGACAGGCACCTCAAGTCGGTACCTGATCAGCCGGGCTGTGGTTCGTACGTTGGACTGCGTGCGGCCAGCAGTAACAGCCTGGTTGATCAGGCTCTGGTCCAACAAGAGGCCTGGTCACAGACCGGGCCGCGGGGGCGTTGACCCCTGGAATTCTCTCCAGGTAGACTCTCCAGGTAGACGCACTTCAAGACCAACCATGGATAATGGCCAACCCTATATGGAAGTAGTTTTTAATTTACATACAGTGGACCCCAGCTAACGATCACCCCGGAAATCGTACAATTATGTAAGTATAATATTTTAAGTGCTTGTGGAAGTGTATTTTTGGGGGTCTGAAATAGACTAACCTACGTGACATTATTTCTTAAGGAAGTAAATTTGTTCGGTAATGGCACTTGAGCAGGCTTCTGCAATGAATTTTGATTGTTAGCCGGTGGTCCACTGTATATACCTATGATAAAGTTTAACTGATAAATTATGCACATTAAGTTGGGAATTATACTTTTTCACTCATGAGAAGCACTTCACGGCTTCTCTTAGGCTTTGAAGAACTGCCAACATCAGTACTTTTGTGCTTTGGGGCCATTATTAAGAAAATGAGCCCTTTCAGTGTCCAGTCCCCCCCGATCTGAAACTTGTCCACAGGGTCCAAGAATTTAACCCTTTGGGGGTCGACAGGCCTTCTCGGAAACAAGTTCTCAGAGTCGAAAATTTTTTGGGGAAAAAAAAAAAAAAATTTATGAAATGATAGAGAATCTTTTTCTGATCATAATGACACCAAAATTATGAAATGTGAATGAAAACTTACGGAATTATGCTCTCGCGAAGTTATCGGTCTCGAAGATGTTTACGCATCGGCGATTTCGCCCACTTTGAGCCCTATTTTTGGCAAATTCCAATGTTCCAGTCTACTAAAATCATAGCTATTTCGCTAGAACCCCATTTCTTCTATCGATTGAGTACAAGAAACCGCCTATTTACCAATTTCAACTACCCAAAATAGTGGTCAGAAAATGGCAATTTGGCCAATTTCACACAAATTTCAAACGATGCCAATTTCAAAATTGGGTCCAGAATAAACAAGGCAGACATTCCTGGCACTAAAATAACATCTTCTCTGTTCATTAGTCACGTCTCCAGGCCCCTCTTACATTACTTTTACTTTCCATTTTGAATTTTTATTCTCACAAAAAATAGAAGATTTACTATTATGTATACAACTGCATCATTGTAAAAATGATATAAATAATATCAGCGCATTTGTGCATGAATATTAGACTCGCCAGTTGATGTGTATTGGACGCATGGTGTGATTTGTTTACTTTTGAACATCGGCTAAAATCGAACATTTTCACTACTTTGAGATCAATTTCAAGGTACTTGTCATAGTCAAACCAATCAAAATCATCTCTATTTCTGTAATATATCTTCCATTCTATCAAATGAGACCAAGAAAACGAGAATACATCAATAAATACCATACGAAAATAGACTGCAAAGTTGCTGTTTTAAATAAAAAAAACGGTCGGAGTTTTTTTTTTTTCATTATGCAGTGTGTGCTGCAGGATTTTTTAATACTGCGCACACTGACCACACAGACCCATTCTTTCATATGTAGGCCTACCAGCCGTACTAGTACGGCACCGAACCCTGCTCGTAAAACGTACTAGTACGACACCGACCCTGAAAGGGTTAAAAAAAAAAATTCTTATGAAATGGTAGAGAATCTTTTTCTGAAAATAATAAAATAAAAAATACGAAATTTGATGGAAAATTGACGAAATTACTATTGTGAATTTTGCCGTTTCACCAATATTTTAGGCCAATTACAGTGTTCCAATTGACTAAATTCTTAGCTATTTCACTAGTATGCCTTCCATTTTATCAACTGAGCACAAGAAACTGCCCAATCAACTATTTGAACTACCCAATAAAGTGATCAGAAATTGGTAATTTGTCCAATTTCACACAAATTTCAAAATATTCGTTCCAAAATAGGGTCCAGAATAAACAATGCAGGCATTCCTGGCACTAAAATATAATTTCCTCTTTTCATTAGTTGTTTCCAGGCTTTACACATGAATTCCATTTTTATTTTTTATTCACACCAAAAAATAAAAGATTTGCTCTTATGCAATATTGTAATAATTGTATAAATAATGTCAGCACATCTATGAACGGATATTAGACCCACCAATTAGCGTGTATTGGACACGTGATATGATTTGTTTAGTCTTGAACATGGGCAAAAATCAAACATTTCCGCTAATTTGAGCTCAATTTCAAGCTATTTTCAGTCCTAAAACCAATCAAAATCATCTCCATTTCTGTAATATATCTTCCATTCTATCAAATGAGACCAAGATATCATCAATACAACCATTAAAACCATACAAAAATACACCACAAAGTCGCTGTTTTAAACATAAAAAATGATCAGTTTTTTCTCATGCACTGGGTGCTGCAGGATTTTTTTTTTATATGATGCACTCACCACACAGACCCATTCTCTTATATCTAGGCCCAAATTTACCGTTTACAGCTTATCTGAGTGAGCTGAGCTCATGGCATAGTGTAGACAGCCTGACTGTCTGCATAGACAGCCATGCTGTCTGCCAGCTGAGTTCATATTTCGTGCCATGCTAGTTTCCATAGTATTCCGCCAGAGGGCAAGCCTGTAGGCATACCCATGTGAGTCTGCCTCACCCCTGCCTCTCCCTCACTTGGCACCCAAACTTCAGTCAGTCAACAGGCCTAACTCGTCTCTCCCTCTCGCAAGGCATGGCCCTTGGCCATGGCCACAGACACGCAGCCTGTTACCCACACCCTTTATTACAAATAAAGTAAGAAGCCTCCGATTATTATTATTATAATCAAATAGAAGCGCTAAACCACAGGGGTTATACAGCGAAGAAGCCTCCGAAGCCTTATCATTTCAACCATGCCTCCAACACGCCAAAGAACATATCGTTATAAATGGTGCCAGCGGTGCCTCACAGCTGATGTGTTGAGGGGAGGAAGAGGAATGAAGTTATCTACCACTTCATCAGTCTCTACAAGAAGCATCCCTCTCTCAACGAGTTATCCTGATGTCGTGTCTGCAAATCTCAGCATCCAGACACAGGTACATGCAGGATTCAGGCCGAAATTTGTCTAATTCTCCGAGAAATGGCGTCACTGACTTCACGCCACAGCGTCCCATGCTGTTTCTCAGTCACGTGCTCAGCCTTGCCAGCATGTTCTGCTGTTGTTGTTCAGCTCAGCACTGCTATTTCAGCGCTTCAGAGGTGAGTTAGTGGTGATTTCAGCGTCTAGTGTGGTTGTCTCCCTCGTGTATGGGTAGGGTGAGAGTAGGAAGTGGCCGGGCTCCTCGCCTCTCACTCAGACACGCTCGCCCTAGTGTACGCCGCCACACACCATACACCACTCACTGCCCACTCCCTCTATGCTGTTTTCTGTGAATTTCCTTGTGAATTCTTGCCAGAACTGTGTATCAGAGTGTCCGAGGCCACTCGAAGCCACGTGTGACCAAACCACGTGCTCAGCACGCCATGTGGGTAAGCCAGATCAGCAAGCCACACTGGTCTGCGCCCACATCAACCCATGACGTCACCACCATGCTGCTGACGTCACGATGCTGCCGACTCCGCGACGTCACTCCACTGATGTCACTTCGCGATGTCACCTCATGACATCCATCATCATGTCACTCCAGAACGTCACCTCGCGACGTCACCCACGATGTCTACTGACGTCACTCGCGATGTCACTCCATGACATCCCGACGTCACGCCTGACATCACCCATATGATGTCCCGAGTGCTGTAGTTTTCAGTGATCATTTTATTTTCATTATTTTCGAGAAGTTTGAGAGAAGATATAAGTCGAGTGTTCATTAATTATTTTCTCTCAGTCAGTGTTCTCACATGTTCTTGTATTGCTTAGTGACGATTTTTACACAGAAAAGCGTCATTTGCTAGTAAGCTATGTTGTACCACATGTGCAGTATGTGTGCAGTTTCTCGTGTGTCCTATGTAGCACCTGTGTTACTTTGTCACCCAGTGTGTGACCAGCGCCCCGCGCGCTTGACAGCTGACATTTGTCAGTCCAGGCGTCAGTTACGAGCGTCCGAGCACCTTGTACAGAAAGCTCTTATTGTTCGCCGCTCATAGATGCCTTTGCTGAATCGTACCCGCGACGATTCTCCCATCGAGACCGTTCCACTTCACCTCCTAGACCGTCAGTCCAGTTATTGCAGATGACCAGTCTGGGGACGCTTACACTGCCCTCTGCTGTAACTTCTACTGTCGAGAGATGTCACTCGCCAAGCCGCAGTTAAGCCTGTTAGCAGGCGACTGTCAGCCTCGTGTCACAGCTTCATTGAGCACCCTGCACAAAGATGATGTCACTTTGACTGCTAGCCCACTCACTGCAGTAAGGTGTATGCTGTTACGACCTCCAGATGTTTCGCCGAGTCGTCCCTGTCACGACTCACTCCACACTCGCCAGCAGCGACAGCTCCAGTGACAGTACCAGTCGAGGAATGTCCTCCTGAGTCGCTTGCCAGTCCTGTCCTGTTGTGACTACTGACGACGCCTCACTCGAGGGCACCAGCAGTTGTGCCCCAGTTGAGTGAACCCCTGCAGCGACTACTACGATGTCTGCTTCACCTCCCAGAGGAGACCGTAACCTGTTACGTCACAGCTCAGCGGAAGCTGTCTCCCGTGTTGCAGTACGTGTCCAGATGCAGGAAGGCGTGCAGTGCTGCATCGACGCTCACTTCCTTAGACCACGAAGCACACCGTTTTTTTCTTCCCTCTCTGGAGGAAGTTTTTTTTTCTATGTCCATATGTTTATGTATAGGCAGTGTAGCATTGTTTCTGGTTGAGTGAACAATCCTGCAAGTTCACAAAACATTTCTTAAAATCCATTGTTTTTGGCCTTTGATTATTGGGACTGCCAAAAGCTCTCACGGGCTCAAAAAAGCCCTAGGGGTCGTCCTTTGGTAAAGAAAGGAGAACCCCTTTAAGAATTAAGAAAGAAATCGTAGCAAAGTGGTGAGAGGCAGTGGTGGTGAGAGGCAGTGGTGTTGAGAGGCAGTGGTGATGAGAGGCAATGGTGGTGGGGAGGCAGTGGTGATGAGGCAGTGGTGCTTGTTTGTTGGTTGAGGCAGTGTTAGAGGCAGTGGTGATGAAAGGCAGTGGGGTAAGAGGCAGTCTTAATGTAGAGGAGAGGTGAGTAAACAAGATTAAATGAATAAACGAGAGAGAATGAGAGTGTATAAGTTTCGAGTTTTGTCAACAAACCAGTTGTTGTTGTTACCAGCCAGTTTGGACAGAAATGATTCTGTTCACTCCCTTGAAGCGACTGAAAGAAGCAGTGGTAGAGGCGGTGATGAGAGGCAGTGGTGGTGAGAGGCAGTGGTGGTGAGAGGCAGTGGTGGTGAGAGGAGGCAGTGGTGGTGAGAGGCAGTGGTGGTGAGAGGCAGTGGTGAGGGGAGGGGGGAGGCAGTGGTGGTGAGAGGCAGTGGTGGTGAGGGGGCAGTGGTGGTGAGAGGCAGTGGTGGTGAGAGGCAGTGGTGGTGAGAGGCAGTGGTGGTGAGAGGCAGTGGTGGTGAGAGGCAGTGTTGATGAGAGGCAGTGTTGATGAGAGGCAGTGGTGAGAGGCAGTGGTGGTAAGAGGCAGTCTTAATGTAGAGTGAGAGGTGAGTAAACAAGATTAAATGAATAAACGAGAGAGAATGAGAGTGTATAAGTTTCGGGAGTTTTGTAAACAAACCAGTTGTTGTTGTTGTTGCTGCTGTTACCAGCCAGCCTGGACAGGAATGATTTCTGTCACTCCTTGAAGCGACTGAAAGAAGTGATCTAATGCATTTAGCATTACAAACTCCATTTTCTTATACTAATGCGTCTGAAGGAGGACCGAGTATGCCCGCCACCACATTCGTAATGGACACATATTTTATTCATTCTAGAGTGTATATCAGGTTTTTATGTTATTTATATTGTTTATTATGTCATATTAGATGAATTGTGATAGATAAATAAGCCGTAGAGCTGATATTAGTGTCAAATTGAAGCATTTTGTCCTGCCTCCCAACAATAAACTCGCCTTCCTCCTCTCCTCTCCATCTTCCATACACCAACAAAAGTCGCCAATAAAAGTAAGTGTGATGTTAAATGTTCATTTATACATGTTATTAGTGCTTATATTTGTTATTCTTTTCTGTATGTAAATCTATATTTAATCTCTAAAAATTATTTTTGTTAATACTCCTGGGTGTCTGAAACGGATTAATTGAATTTACATTATTTCTTATGAGGAAAATGGCTTCAGTTTTCGTTTATTTCAGTTTTAGTCGATCCCTCTGGAACGGATTAAGCACGAAACGGAGGGACCACTGTATATGTATTTTTCTTTTGTGTTCTGTGACCTGTTCTTGCGAGAGAGAGACCAGAGTTTTTTTTACTGCCAGACATGGTCAGGGACGACCATGGGTGCGTGGCCGAGCGATGTAGACAGCCTTGCTGTCTGCCAGCTGAGTTCATATTTCGTGCCATGCTAGTTTCCATAGTATTCCGCCAGAAGGCAAGCCTGGTAGGCGTAACCCGTCAACCAGACCGCCCTGGCCCTCTCCTCTCCACGCAGCTGCCTTCACTCAGACAACAAGGCCTAACTCCCCTCTCCTCACAAGGCGCATGACCCTGCCGGGCCATGGCCACTAACACACAGCCTGTGTACTCACCCTTTATTACAAATAAAGTAGAAGCCTCCAAGCCTTATCATTGTATTCCGCTCTGCAGACACCAAATAATCGTCTTTATATTAGACGTGTGAGGTCATTTGTTTACTTCTTGAACATTGGCAAAATTTAGCATTTCCGCTACTTTGAGCTGAGTTTCAAGCCATTTTCAGTACTAAAACCAATCAAAATCATCTCTATTTCTGTACCCGGGGAAGGTGTCTTGCCATGTACGTGACGGGGAAGGTGTCTTGCCATGTACCCGGGGTGACCAATCGCTCTCAGGCCACCCCGGGAAGGTGTCTTGCCATGTACCGTGGCATCGCTTCAGGCCACCCCGGGAAGGTGTCCTGCCATGTACCGTGGCATCGCTCTCAGGCCACCCTGGGAAGGTGTCTTGCCATGTCTTCCATTCTATCAAATGAGACAAAGAAATTGCAAATAAAACTAAAAACACGAAAAAAACTGCAAATTCGCTGTTTTAATCGAAATTACGGTCTCAGTGTTTTTCTCATTATGCACTGTGTGCTGCAGATTTGTTTTATGTGGTGCACACTTACCACATAGATGTATTCTCTCATATCTAGGCCCAAATTTACCGCTCACAGCTTATCTGAGTGAGCTGAGCTCATGGCGTAGAACTACGGTTTGGACCCTGAAAGGGTTAATAACATAGAAACATAATATATACTCTAGAATGAATAAAATATGTCATTACGTATGTTAGGAGTGGTGGTAGTGTTGTTGTTATTGGGTTTATAAAGGCCACTGACCATAAGCCGTACATATAGTGGTGGTGTTGGCGGCAGCAGAGGCCACCACCACTATTCACACTGAAACAATGTACGTAATTTATAAATAAGAATTTTTTTTTTTTTTTTTTTTTTTTTGTTCTCAAGTCGGCCGTCTCCCACCGAGGCAGGGTGACCCAAAAAGAAAGAAAATCCCCAAAAAGAAAATACTTTCATCATCATTCAACACTTTCACCACACTCATACATAATCACTGTCTTTGCAGAGGAGCTCAGATACGACAGCTGAGAATTGTCCCTCCCAGCTGTCACTATCCCAGACCCCTCCTTTAAAGTGCAGGCATTGTACTTCCCATTTCCAGGACTCAAGTCCAACTAAATCAATTAACTGGTTTCCCTGAATCCCTTCACAAAATGTTACCCTGCTCACACTCCAACAGATCGTCATGTCCCAAAAACCATTCGTCTCCATTCACTCCTATCTAACACGCTCACACATGCTTGCTGGAAGTCCAAGCCCCTCGCCCACAATACCTCCTTTACCCCTTCCCTCCAACCTTTTCTAGGACGACCCCTACCCCGCCTTCCTTCCCTACAGATTTATACGCTCTCCAAGTCATTCTACTTTGATCCATTCTTCTAAATGACCAAACCACCTCAACAACCCTCTTCAGCCCTCTGACAAATACTTTTAGTAACTCCACACCTTCTCCTAATTTCCACATTCCAATTTTCTGCATAATATTTACACCACACATTGCCCTTAGACAGGACATCTCCACTGCCTCCAGCCTCCTCCTCGCTGCAGCATTTGCAACCCATGCTTCACACCCATATAAGAGTGTTGGTACCACTATACTTTCGTACATTCCCTTCTTTGCCTCCATGGATAACGTTTTTTGTCTCCACAGATACCTCGACGCACCACTCACCTTTTTCCTTCATCAATTCTATGGTTAACCTCATCCTTCATAAACCCATCCGCTGACACGTCCAACTCCCAAATATCTGAAAACATTTACTTCTTCCATAATCCTCTCTCCAATGTGATACCCAAATTTTTTCTTTATTTAAATCGTTTGATACCCTCATCACCTTACTCTTATCTATGTTCACTTTTAACTTTCTACCTTTACACACCCTCCCAAACTCGTCCACTAACCTTTGCAACTTTTCTTTAGAATCTCCCATAAGCACAGTATCATCAGCAAAAAGTAACTGTGTCAACTCCCATTTTGCATTTAATTCTCCATAATTTAATCCCACCCCTCTCCCCAACACCCTAGCATTTACTTCTTTTACAACCCCATCTATAAATATATTAAACAACCATGGTGACATTACACATCCCTGTCTAAGACCTACTTTTACCGGGAAGTAATCTCCCTCTCTCCTACACACCCTAACCTCAGCTTCACTATCCTCATAAAAACTCTACAGCCTTCAGTAACTTACTACCTATTCCATACACTTGCAACATTTGCCACATTGCTCCCCTATCCACTCTATCATATGCCTTTTCTAAATCCATAAATGCAATAAAACTTCTTACCTTTATCTAAATACTGTTCACATATATGCTTCACTGTAAACACTTGATCTACACATCCCCTACCCACTCTAAAGCCTCCTTGCTCATCTGCAATCCTACTCTGTGTCTTACCTCTAATTCTTTCAATAATAACCCTGCCATACACTTTACCTGGTATACTCAGTAAACTTATTCCCTATAATTTTTACACTCTTTATCCCCTTCCTTTATATAAAGGAACTATACATGCTCTCTGCCAATCCCTAGGTACCTTCCTTTCTTTCATACATTTATTAAACAAAAATACTAACCACTCCAGCACTATATCCCCCCCTGCTTTTAAAATTTCTGTCATGATTCCGTCAATTCCAGCTGCTTTACCCCCTTTCATTCTACGTAATGCCTCACGCACTCCCCTACACTCACATCCTGCTCTTCTTCACTCCTAAACGATGTTGTACCTCCCTGGCCAGTACATGAAATTACCGCCTCCCTTTTTTCATCGACATTTAAAAGTTCCTCAAAATATTCCCGCCATCTACCCAATACCTCCAGCTCCCCATCTACTAACTCCCCTACTCTGTTTTTAACTGACAAATCCATTCGTTCCCTAGGCTTTCTTACCTTGTTTATCTCACTCCAAAATTTTTTCTTGTTTTCAGCAAAATTTCTTGACAGAGCCTCTCCCATTCTTTCATCTGCTCTTCTTTTGCACTCTCTCACCACTCTCTTCACCTTTCTTTACTCTCCATATACTCTGCTCTTCTATTAACACTTCTGTTTTGTAAAAACCTCTCATAAGCTACCTTTTTCTTTTATCACACCCTTTACTTCTTCATTCCACCACTCACTCCTCTTCTTCCTGACCCACCCTCCTATAGCCACAAACTTCTGCCCCACATTCTAATACTGCATTTTTAAAACTATCCCAACTCTCTTCAACCCCCCCACTACTCATACTTGCACTAGCCCACCTTTCTGCCAATAGTTGCTTATATCTCACCCTAACTTCCTCCTCCCTTAGTTTATACACTTTTAAATCTCTCTTACTTGCTGTTGCCATTTTCTTTTGTCCCATCTACCTTTTACTCTAACTGTAGCTACAACCAAATAATGATCTGATATATCCGTTGCCCCTCTATAAACATGTACATCCTGAAGCCTACCCTCAACCTTTTATCCACCAATACATAATCCAACAAACTATTTTCCCCTTACGTGCTATATCATACCTTGTATATTTATTTATCCTCTTTTTCATAAAATATGTATTACTTGTTACCAAACCTCTTTCTACACATAGCTCAATTAATGGTTCCCCATTTTCATTTACCCCTGGCACCCCAAAATTTCCTACTACTCCCTCCACAACATTTTTACCCACTTTAGCATTAAGATCCCCAACCACAATTCTCTCTCACTTGGTTCAAAACTCCCACCCCTCGCTCAACATTTCCCAAAACTCTCTCTCTTTCTACACTTCTCTCTTCTAGGTGTAAACACTTACATAACCCACTTTTCACATCCAACCTTTATTTTACTCCACATAATCCTTGGTTTATCCTTTATATTCCTTCTTTTCCTGCTAACTGATTATTCAACATGATTTGCCCCTCCTTCTTTTGCTCTAACTCTATTTGAAACCCCTGACCTTCCCATTTATTCTCCCACTGAAACTCTCCTACCCCCCTTTAGCTTTGTCTCACTTAAAGCCAGGACATCCAGCTTCTTTTCATTCATAACATCTACAATCATCTCTTTCTTATCATTGCACAACATCCACGCCCTTCAAACATCCCATTGCGGTTTTTTTTTTTTTTCTTTTTAGTAAGCTATACAGGAAAAGGGGTTACTACCCATTGTTCCCGGCTTTTAGTTTTACTTTTACAACACGCATGGCTTGGGAGGGGAAAAATTCTTATTCCACTTCCCCATGGATATGAAAGGAAAAAAAATAAGAACAAGAACTATTAAGATAAAAATCAAAGAAAACTCAAAATGGAGTTGTATACATAAACGTGTACATGTTTGCGTAAACGTGACCTAAGTGTAAGTAAAGTAGCAAGCGTACCTGAAATCTTGCATGTTTAGAGGGCAGAAAAAAAAAAAACACCCAGAAAACCTACCATCATGTAAAACAGTTTCAGGTTTCTGTTTCCCGTCACCTGGCAGGATGGTAGTACCCCCCTGGGTGGTTCTGTCTACACTTTAATTTAAATAAAAATATTTACACTTTAATTTATAAATAAGAAATATTTACACTTTAATTTGTAAAGAAGACCCCCCGGTTTTTTGGTTTTCGTTCCAGAATGCTGTTCATCCATTACAAACAAATTTATTCCCATGGAATAATGTAAATTAGACTAGTCCTTTAGACCCCCAAAAATACACTTACAAAAGCACTTACAAAAATACACTTACATAACTGTTCGAGTTTGGAGCATCCAACACCCCGGGGCCACT
>WNWK01049929.1:0-13031 GCA_009830355.1 Cherax destructor
TTTCCCAAACCCCTTGTTTTACCCCCCCTATGAAGATACTAGCATCACTGCCTTTATCCCCCTTTATTGCAACTTTCACAACCCATGCTTCCCCCCCCCTATGAAGATACTAGCATCCTGCCTTTATCCCCCTTATTGCAACTTTCACAACCCATGCTTCACACCCCCTAGGAAGATACAAATCACTGCCTTTATCCTCCTTTTTTAACCTTTCACAACCCATGCTTCCACCCCCTATGAAGATACTAGCATTGCTGTGCTCGGGACACCCTATTATTTTTCCTCCATGGATAAAGTTCTTTATCTCAACAAATGCCTGACGGCATCACCCTTGTCATTTCTATGGTTTGCTTTGTTTCAAAAAACCCCATCTACCAGAATGTCCATTCCCAAATATCTGAATACATTTATTTTGGGCCCAAACTCATACCAGTCGGGATATCCAGTCCTTTATCATCTCATTTTTTATTCTAATCACTTTGCTCTTTCCTATTTACTTATAACTACTACTATAAAATCCCCCCAGATTCCCCCCCAATTTTTGGAACTTCGGATTCCCCCAAAAAAGAATCATGTCGGGAAATTTTTTTTTTTTTTGGTGTTTGGGGGCGAGCAAGTGGCTGTAGTACAGCATATAAACTCGTCTGTGGGGAGATGTTATAGGCCCAGTTTTTTGTGATGTTTGACAGTTTTTTAAAAATGTAAAATTTTCCTTTCCCTGAAAGTCTGTAATGAGGGGAAAAAAAAGTGTACAAGTGTGTAGTATAGTAAACTAAAATAGCTGATCCCTTTAATCCATTACAAAATTTTGATATTTTCACATCATAAACAATGCGAGATGGTTTAAACATTTTGCTAATAGAATGTCTTTTGAATGTAATACTTAATTATTTTTAAAAAATGAACATCATTTGGGGTTTAAAAAACCTGCAGAAAATGTCTAATATAATAATAATGTTTTTTTATTATTATTATACATTTACTGTAGGTTTTCCCCTCTTAAATCATTTTTTTTATTTCCCCTTTTTTAATATAATTAACTATCATGGTGCTCCTGTCTTCTCCTGCTTACTCATTCACTTTCCCCTGTTGTTGTTTGGGACTAGTGTCCCGTCTATGCTCTTTTCAGAGGAAAACTTGTCCCAAACCTCATTTCTACCTCCAAGACCACACATTATTACACTTGTAAGTTATACCATAAATGTTTGCATGTTGCAATAAATAGGCAGCTAATGTCTTGCATGTATACTGTACTGTTTAAAGATTAGTAAGGTAAATTGCTAATTTATTTTGCCTTGGATGAAGTAGAACATTGTTGATGTTCACCTCTACGGGGAACATTGTTGATGTTCACCCCGATGCAGTGCCCCAAAGTTGTTGATGTTCACCTCTTTATGCAGTGCAACATTGTTGATGTTCCCCCTCTGATGCAGTGCAACTTGTTGATGTTCACCCCTGATGCAGTGCAACATTGTTGATGTTCACCTCTGATGCAGTGCAACTTGTTTGTTCACCTCTGATGCAGTGCAACTTGTTGATTTCCCCCTCTGATGCAGTGCAACATTGTTGATGTTCACCTCTGATGCAGTGCAACATTGTTGATGTTCACCTCTGATGCAGTGCAACGTTGTTGATGTTCACCTCTGATGCAGTGCAACATTGTTGATGTTCACCTCTGATGCAGTGCAACGTTGTTGATGTTCACCTCTGATGCAGTGCAACATTTTTGATGTTCATCTGATGCAGTGCAACATTGTTGATGTTCCCCCTTGATGCAGTGCAACATTGTTGATGTTCACCTCTGATGCAGTAATTTTTTGATGTTCACCTCTGATGCATCAACTTGTTGATTTCACCTCTGATGCATGCAACATTTTTATGTTCACCTCTGTGATCAACATTGGAGTTACCCTGATGGGCAACATTGTTGATGTTCATTGATGCAGTAACATTGTTTGTTCACCTCGGGTGCAGTGCAACATTGTTGATGTTCACCTCGGGTGCAGTGCAACATTTTTATGTTCACCGGATGCAGTGCCATTGTTGATGTTCACCCCCGGGTGCAGTCAACATTGTTGATGTTCACCTCGGATGCAGTGCAACATTGTTGATGTTCACCTCGATGCAGTCAACATTTTGATGTTCACCCCGATGCAGTCAACATTGTTGATGTTCACCCCGATGGTGCAACATTGTTGATGTTCACCTCGATGCAGTCAACATTGTTGATGTTCCCCCGATGCAGTCAACATTGTTGATGTTCACCTCTGATGCATGCAACATTGTTGATTTTCACCCGTGCAGTGCAACATTTTGATGTTCACCTCGTGCGGGAAACATTGTTGATGTTCACCTCGGATGCAGTGCAACATTGTTGATGTTCACCTCGGATGCAGTGAAACATTGTTGATCACCTCGGATGCAGTGCAACATTGTTGATCCCCTCGGATGCAGTGAAACATTGTTGATGTCACCTCTGATGCAGTGCAACATTGTTATTTCCCCTTGATGCAGTCAACATTGGATGTCACCTCTGATGCAGTCAACATTGTTGATGTTACCTCAATGCAGTCAACATTGTTGGTGTTCACCTCGGATGCATCAACATTGTTTGTTCCCCCGGATGCAGTGCAACATTGGTGTTCCCTCGATGCAGTGCAACATTGTTGATGTTCACCCGATGCAGTGCAACTTGTTGAAATGAGGACAAGAGCTTTAGTACCATTGGCTAACAATGACCCCCTTTCCCTATTTCCCCCCTGTTAACCTTGTAATGAATATTTTCGGTGTTATAGGTGGGCTAGACTTTGCTTTTTGAGATATGATAATGACTCGTTGAGCATAAATCAAACTGGAAAGTAAAAAAAGGGGAATTTGCCCCAGCCAGTAAATTCTGGTTTGATATCAGTGAGAGGGGGCCAGTTTGGCATCTCTTGCATTTGCTAAACTATTGAGAAACCCCTAAAATACCCAAAACTTTTTTTGGGTTATTAATCCCCGGCGTGAGGTTAATGATCCGGGATAACCAAGAATGCCATGGGTAGCGTTTGTGTAAACCGGGGGTTTTGAAGATCCATAATTTGAGGTGCGGGATTATGTAGGTGAATTCATTAGTCTATATTAACTTTTTAAATTCAAATGTGGGGTTTTGGGGGCACAACCAAAGTTGATCCATAAAGATTTAATCAGCAGTCTTGCTTTCTAAAAGTGAGAGGGACTTTTTTCCCAGATGTTGCAAACTATTGCAAGTTTATCAGTTTGAAAAGATAAGTCATTAATGGGTCAATGCGCCACTTGTGGAACTTTGAAAGCATTGATCACAGGTTGATGAACATACAACTCTGTTTGTTGGGTAACTAAAAATGTAGATACACAAAGTGTAAACTAAGACCAGTGATAACACTGCTCTGTTTTCCCTGACTCATCTTTGATAACATTAATCTTGTGGTGCCCTTTTGCCCTTTGAAAATATTGCTAGAAATATTTATTAATTTTAATTTCCCAGAGCATTTAGCATATAACATATAAAAGGACTTAAACTGTTTGGAAAAAAGTCACTTTTTTTGGTTACCCCGTTGTACACCCCCTTATGTATGATAATCTATGTAACTGTGTGTCTGAATAAACTCTCTACAGGGATTTAAAGTAACTCTTGGTCGGTAGACCCCCCAATTAAAAAACTTCAGGGAAAACCCTTTCCCGTGAAGGAGAACAGGGGGTAGGCAACACTCGCCTCTGACAGGTTTGGGGTTTGATCTCCGGGCGGATGGAAACATTGGGCGTGTTTCCTTACACCTACTGTCCCCGTTCACCTAGCAAGCAGGTAGGTATCTGGGTGTTATCGACTGGTGTGGGTTTTGCATCCGGGGGGACAAGATTGGAAATACTCCTCGATGACCTGCTTTTTTTTGGTTATCTTTGGTCAACCCTCCTAAATTTAAAAAATCCGGATAAAATCTTAATCCTAGAGCTTGTGTAACATCAGGGGTTTTGATATTTTCTTGGGTAATCATGAGCCCACTGGAAATAAAAAACAGCTTAAAAATCAGCCCCCATGCCTGACCAGGGAATTTTGATATTTTTTGTGAAAAATACTGTTTCACTAGCATGAGGTGTCTGGGGAGCTTATCTTAGGTGTAATCCCAGAGGCTTTAAAAGTGCAGTCATAGCTCCTCTGCCCCAACCCTTTCCTCCTCTTCTGGAGATGTTGACGCTGGTATCCTTGTACATCTACAATTAAAGCTGCTTCGGGTTTACTGTAATTAAAAAATTTTTGGCCTAGATATGAGAAAATGGGTCTGTGTAGTGAGTGCGCCATATATAAAAAAAACCTCCCCTTTTTAAGGGGCATTTTTAGGTTTTTCATGGTTTTATTTGTTTCTTGTTTATGGTTTTATTGGCTGTTTCTTGTTTAGGGTTTTTATTGGCTGTTTCTTGTTTATGGTTTTATTGGCTGTTTCTTGGGATGATTTGGGTCTATTTCGGGACCGGAAGTATGTTGAAATGGGAGTAAATATTGGTATATTTTAGTGGTTTCATGTGTTATGATATATTTTGGATTGTAACAGTACTAATGGAAAATCATTGATTTGTCTTCGGGTTGGCCTTGGATCAACCTTGCACACCCCTATGCTGGTGTGATGGACTGCTGGCACTAAGCTGTTAGCAGCAGAGCCACGCAATACACAAAAACCCCAAGGTAGTGCCCTAGTCTCTCCAACACTGGGCCCTACAGTCCCCCTCCCATTACACTGGGCCCTACAGCCCCCCCTCCCATTACACTGGGCCCAAGCCCCCCCTCCCATTACACTGGGCCCTACAGCCCCCCTCCCATTCACTGGGCCCAAAGCCCCCCCCCCCATTACACTGGGCCCTACAGCCCCCCTCCCATTACACTGGGCCCACAGCCCCCCTCCCATTACCTGGGCCCTACAGCCCCCCTCCCATTACACTGGGCCCTACAGTCCCCCCCCCTTACACGGGCCCTACAGTCCCCCTCCCATTACACTGGGCCCTACAGTCCCCCTCCCTTACACTGGGCCCTACGCCCCCCCTCCCATTACACTGGGCCCTACAGTCCCCCCCCCCTTACACTGGGCCCTACAGTCCCCCCCCCCTTCCCCCAATTAACACGGGGCCCCTACAGTCCCCCTCCCATTACACGGGGCCCCATTAAACCGGGTCCTCCCCCATACATCGTTTCTGATCTGTCCATTAGACGTGCGGGTTCTCCCCACAATGTGACCAGTGAAACAATGTGTATATAGAGCACCTGAAGAAGCAGCACTGGAAATAAAATTGATACTGCTGTTTTGGGGTTTAAAAGATATGGCAACTCCTTAGTGGTCACGACTCCTGCTCGATGCACTACTGAACATGAGTAAACAAGTATGGAGGAACCCTAATCTCTGCCCAGGTTTCAGTCTGGAAAAGCGAGGGGGGAGAAGGGGGGCCCCAAGTTCCTCACTCTCCAATATCATGTTCATGTGAATGAACCTGACCTGGCTGGGTCGGGGCATTGGCTTAAGCCGGTGGGAGACTTGGACCTGCCTGCATGGGCCAGTAGGCCTGCTGCAGTGTTCCTTCTTTCTTATATTTTGAATCTCCTTGTCCGAAAACTGTCGCATTTGTTTTGTCTGTTTGTAAGGGGAAATCCCGGGTCTTTCCAATTAGGAAAGTTCCTGGATAACCCTTAGGGAAAAAATGCAAATCGATACTAATTTTGGACAAGGTAGATTTTAGTGGAAAAAGAAATTTGGGGCGGGGGCTTAGGTGCCTCTTAACCTGCGTTTCGTTCGGGGGGGGAGGGAGGATTTCAAAATCATTTTATGCTGCAAAGAAAAATAAGGTTTTTTTTTAACATATGAAATTTACCCGATGGTATATAATATGAAAATGGGATTTGACTTTCCCCCCCCAGTGGTTTATCAATAAAATTCATGACAAATTGGAAGGTAACTTTTACCAAAGGGTGAGGTAATCAGTCCCTCGGCCTGGGGTTTAACCCCGTAGTATCGAGTCTTCAGACAATGAAACCCTGTGGCAAATCTTCAAAAAAGTCCCAATAAATTAAAATGTCTTCTCATCTTGGGCCGTACATCTAAACCCCCCATTTTGTTTTTTTCACCCCAGTTTTGAAGTTATCCCAGGTTCTATCTTAATTGACACCCTTAGAGTTATTCCATTTTTCCCAAAATTTTTTAAATTTCAGCCAGACCCTCCCGAATTTTTTTAATATAATAGTATTAGTTGACATTTTGGGAATTTTGTCGGTGCCGGGCTGTGGTTCGCGTTGGACTACGTGCGGCCAGCAGTAAACCCCAAGGGTCAGGCCCTGATCCAGCGGGGGACCTGGTGGTGGACCGGGCCGCGGGGGCGTTGATCCCAGAATACCCTCCAAGGGAGACTGGTACATAGAAAGATTCACTGCTGTCTCTTTTTGCCACTACTACCCCTATATACTGTAACTACCACTGCTACCTCCCCTTCCTGCTGTGTCCCTGCCCCCTCATATACTGGGTCCCCTTTCCTTCGTGTGTCACTATAGTTAACTGTCCATGGTGGACCCAAGCCCCATCATAAGTTTACATAAATACTAGATGATTATTTAATTGGGGAAGAAAACTACTGGCAATAACTCTCCTTTTTATCGGATTTGTAAAAAAAAAAAAAAAGAATTTCTGGGTTTACCAAACCCCAAATAGAAAGACCTTGTACACTTCCTGCCCCATCCGTCAAGTAGACAAATGAGAGTCATCGGTTTTTTTTCGGCTCCCAGAATCTTAAAATCCGGGGGCTGGGGCCCTGGGAAAAACTCAGAACAGATTTGATAAACAATCTGCTAGATTAGATTAAATTTGATTAGTTAATGATATATTAAGGGTTTGACATAGTCTTACACATTGTTTTAATATCTACTTTAGTTTATAGGATTAGCACGTTTTTTTGTCCACATTAAATTGCACATGTCAACTTTTAACCAAATATAAGCCCCATCCATATCCTCCTCTAGTCCCCTGGTGCCCAACCATTTTTAAAGCTACCCGAAAAGTACTCTTTAAAAAAAAAAATGGTTATAACTAACCCTTAATTTTTTGAAGGGGTGCAAGGGTAAGCCAGGGGAAGGCCCTGTCAGATGACCAAAAGCTGTAGGTCATATCCCCCGCGTGGGGCCTTTTTACCTTTTTCCCTGACCAACCTAGTCTGATTTTTTAAAGACTTCTTGATGTGTTACTCGTCTGTGCCTCTCCCCAATGTTTTGCATATCCTTGCCCCTTTAAAATCCAGCTCGGAACCCGTTGCTGACAGTTCTTTTAATTTATTATTACTATTTATTCTCAGTTTAATTCCCGGCTTGAGTAACTAGGAATTTAGACAGTAATAATGGTAGAATTATTGGAAGTTAGCTAAATGGTCACGGAAGAAACTGTGACGTTTATTGTGGTCGCTAAAGCTTGACGAAGCTCCTGGAAGCGGAATTGCCCAATAAAATATCCCAAAATTGTTCCATTTACCCAACAAGAAAAGGGAGTATGGATTCAACTTCGACAAGTTTACACTAATTTTTTTACAGTAGATTGATTATTAATGCAAAACTGTTTTTCAAGATGACTAGAAATGGTAAAGTAATTAAAATATTAGTCTTGGTTTTTAAAAGCTAAATAACCATGTTTTAGTCAATAAAACTCTAGTCAAACTGTGGGGGGGAGACCAGGGAAGGGGGGGGGGAAAGGTGATGAAACGGTAGTTGTTGGTATTGTGTGGGGTTGGGGGGGGAAGACTAGTTACTACCCGGGTAGCGGTACCCCCCAACCGCAGGTATGCTACTACCAAAGTAAACTATTTCTGCAACGAGTTGTGGATGAAATTTAAAAAATTTCAAACGGTAATTTCTTAACCCCCTATTATTGCAAACACTGTTGAACATTTACTAGGTTGTGTGAAAATTTCATGAGGGTAATTGATCCCACTGAAATGAAAATACCCCGGATTTGATATTCACAAACAACGAAATTAATCAGAGACATAACAGTTACAAAAAAAATATTCTCTGATCATAACATCATAAAATTCAAACTAGTATTAACTCAGGGTTAGGTAACTGCGAAATAATGTTAGAGACGGAATGTTCAGTAATTTAATTTTAATAAATAAATTACGGGAAAAAAATAAACCAAGAGCTATCAGACATATCGGGGGAATCAGACAGAGCCCCCTAAATCCCCCCCAGTGCCTAGAAAGCTGAATACAGAAGCATACAAGGTATGTATGAAACACTACCATTGGGGAAAACCCCCGAAGAAGATCAGATAAGAGAGAGCGTAGGAGATGGTACAGGAGAAGAAAACGGGTTACTGAATTGCTAAAAAACACAGTTATGTTGCAACAGAGGAGAGATAGCCTTAACCGAGAGATCACGGAATTAAGCACAAACTTAAGATGTCATACCTGACAGAAGAAGTACAAAGGAACAAAGAGCCATACAGGATATTGCAAAAAACCCCAAAATATTTCTCCCTATCAAAACCCAAGCTAAAACTACCTGTAGAATTGGACCATTTTGAGAGGAGATTCGTTACGGACGATGAACAGGAAATGGTGAAATGCAAAAAGAACAGTATGAGTCAGTGTTCAGCAACCCATAAATGACGCAAGGTAGAAAATGCAGAAATTTTTTTCCTCCAGAAAGGCTGCGCGACCACCAACCCGACATTAGTACTCCATAGTTTTCAAAAAAAAATGGCCCATCCCACCCCCCCCGGGGGCCCAATTCATGGAATGCTTTATTTTAAAGCAGTAAAAAATTTAAAACCCTTAGTATTTTTGGGGAAAAAGCTTAGATTGGTAAAATTGGGCCAAAGGGTGGACCTCCTTTACAAGGGAGTAGTAAAACCCCAAAAAAAAATTTAAAGACCAGTACCCCCCTTTCCCACATCAAAAAATTTTTGAAAAGTGAGAGCCCAGATTAAAAAGTTCATGGACCAACAAAACAAAAACCCGAACCAGCATGGCTTTAGGGGGGTCGATCACCTGTCAAGCTGCTAACCCAATGACGAATTAGGAGCATTAGGACACAAAACCAGATTGTTTTCCAAATTTTTAAAAGGGCTTTACAAATCGCTGGAGGATACCACAAATAGGGCCTGGCTTAGGGGAAGGTGGCAGATGGTTTTTATTTCCCTAAAAAGAACAAAAAGTGTAGTGAACAGGGCAAGACCCACATCACGAGGTAAAAAGCTCAGCCCCCGGCACTTCCCACCTCTCTTTTTTTTATGAACAAATAAAAAAAAGCCCTTTTTGTATCATCATTTGAGATGACATAAAAAAATAAAGTCACAGGGAGGGACATGAAAAAAAAGGAGGACATAAGGGGTCTTAATGGGCAGTGGAAAAACTGACGTTCAATGGATAAATTTAGCTGGGTATGGAAAAAAAAGAAGAACTCAAAAGAAATATATAAAAACCAAGAGGGTCCCCTGCGAAAGGAACACCAAAAGGATTGGGGAAAAAATGTCCTTATCTTCGTTTTAAAAACCCTAACAAGACAAAAACACAACAAGGAAGATGACGGGGTGGGGATTGAGAACTTTCAAAACAAGGGGAAAAAATGCCGATGGTGACACTATTCAAATCGCTAGTCTCCCCCACTTAGAATCTGCTCAGTCTGCGGCCCCCTTCGGGCAGGAGAAATACAGAGCTGGAACAAATCCAGAGATCGTTTACGGCTCACATTGAGCCATTAAACATCTAAATTTTGGGAACGCCTTCAAGTCTTGAACATGTACTCATTGGGCGGGGGGAGAGAGATAATGATAATATATACATGGAAAGTACTTGAGGGGCCTGGTCCCAAATCTACACTGCCATAACAACATACTGGGTGGAGATATGGGAGAAAGGGAAAAAAAACCCAGTGAGGAGCAGGGGTGCGGGGGGGCAATACGGGGGCCTTAAACATCCGGGGGCCCCCGACTATTCAACACTTACCAGAAGATATCCCAAACACGGCTGGGAAACCCGTGTAGAAGCCTTCAAAAAAACTGGGCAAATATCTTCACCAGGTGCCAGATCAACCAGGCTGTGATGGATATGTGGGGGAGCGGGGGTCCAGCAGCAACAGCCTGGTTGACCAGGCAAGCCCGACAGCCTGGTCCCTGGCCGGGGTCAGAGGTAGATACTCTCGAAATCTTCAAAAGGGATATAAGGGATATCAAAAGGGAAAACACGTCAGGTAGAGGAAACGTCTTGCCACTGTGGCTTTCCCCAGTCCTGATCTTTACGTAGTGTCTTTCGTTTTCTATATCTTGTTGGTATCACCATACCCTATATTTAATGCCAAATAAGACAGTCATGACACGTACTAGTGAGGCGAGTAATCTAGGATACGATCCAATGTACACAGGTATCACTGGTGGTGGTAAATGTTTGGGGAGTTTTTGGGGGAAAAGTTTCGCCACACAGTGGCTTTGAGTCCAAAACAGTGAAGAATAGTGAAGATCAGTCCATCAATCTTGATTACGTAGACTCCAGGGTGAGGACTGATTAACAATCTCCTCCTGACTTTTATTCTTCTATGTATTGGACTGATGAAGCCGCTGTGTGGTGAAACGTTTCCACAGTATACTCAAGTGTTGCATATATGTCTAATTTGTCAATTGTAGAAAAATGTCGAGAACCGACGTCACTAGTGAGAGAAGCTAGTGTTTTCACTACATACTAATAGCCCTGTAGCCAGTTTTTAGGGAATTTTGTTGTTATAACTTGACATTCATAACAAAACATAGAGGCTGATAAGACATGCGTGTCTTTATCAACTCGTCGGTATTTTAATATTCAAAGCAAAGGCTGTTTTTTTTTTTCTTTATACACTTTTCGACTCTACTCTCCCTCAGATTTACTGAACCCGTCCCCATTCATTCCCATCTTTCTCCTTTCCCCCCTGACCGTTTTTGTTTAATTTTATATTGTTTTTTGTTTTTTTTTTATAAACCCCGGAGTAAATCCCAATTCTTTACACATTCCTTTTTTTAATTTTTTTTTTTGTTTTTTTTGGGCATATCAAAATTTGTTTTACCTTTTTCCAACTTCGTATGAGCTTTTGTTTTTTCAACTCGTTTTTTTCATAATTAACACGTGTTTTTTTTCCCCACCTTCGTTGTAGTTAACCCTCTTCGTGGAGGGGGGGGCCCTTGATCGTGAGTTAATACCCTTTTTTTAAATATAAACGTTTTAGGCTTGTGTTTTTTGTTATATTGGTTTTAGGTTGACTTTGGGTTTGGAATTAACCTGGGAGAAATAATTTTTTTAAAAAACTAAAAACACCTGGAATTCACCTTGGCTCCTGAAACCTTTAAAAAAAATTTTTTAACAGGGCTTAAATTTAAAAGGGGACCCTTTTTCTGGATTAAGTTTCTTCAGACATATAAAACTGTGAATGAAAAAATGATTGGGGGGGAAAAAATCAGAAATCCCCCGGCCTTTGGTGGTTTTAATCCCTTGGGGAGTCCTTCAGTGGTGGTGAGCTGCGTCCCCCTCCACCTTCTTCCTCCCGTACTTCCCCTTTTAAAAATCCCAATTTTTTATACACACACCTCTTGAAAAAGGTGAGGGGGGTTTGTTTGGGGGGGGTAGCGGGAAGGGGGTTGGGGTATTGTCCCATGCTAGGCAGGTCCCAAATCTTGCCCAACCACACCCACTTTTCTTTTTTGTATAGGTCGATTCTATTTTCGAGATATTCACAACCTACTTCAATCCATCTCTGAAATTTGTTGTAAGGTTCATCCCCCCTTTCCCCTCTAATAAACATTTACCCGCTAAAAGTTCCTTCCAGCACCCAGTGGGTCATCCACCTTCCCATCTAATAAACATTTACCACGCTAAGAAGTTCCTTCAGCATCCCAGTGGGGCATCCCCCCTTTCCCATCTAATAAACATTTACCACCCAAGAAATTCCTTGGGCCCCCCCCCCCCGCAAATTTTCCCCCCAGTGGGTCATCCCACCTTCCCATCTAATAAACATTTACCACCTAAAAAGTTCCTTCCCGCATCCCAGTGGGTCATCCCACCTTCCCCTCAATAAACATTTACCACGCTAAGAAGTTCCTTCCAGCATCCCAGTGGGTTCCCCCCTTCCCATCTAATAAACATTTACCACGCTAAAAAGTTCCTTCCCGCATCCCAGTGGGGCATCCCACCTTCCCCTCTAATAAACATTTACCACGCTAAAAAGTTCCTTCCCCCGCATCCCAGTGGGGTTTTATCCCACCTTCCCATCTAATAAACATTTACCACCCAAAAGCCTTTCCCGCATCCCAGTGGGTCATCCCCCTTCCTCTAATAAAATTTACCACGCTAAGAAATTCCTTCCAGCATCCCATGGGGCATCCCCCCTTCCCATCTAATAAACATTTACCCGCAAGAAGTTCCTTCCCGCATCCCCGTGGGTCATCCCCCCTTCCCATCTAATAAACATTTCCACGCTAAAAATTCCTTAGCATCCCCGTGGGTCATCCCCCTTCCCCTCTAATAAACATTTACCACGCTAAGAAGTTCCTTCCAGCATCCCAGTGGGTCATCCCAACTTCCCATCTAATAAACATTTACCACGCTAAGAAGTTCCTTGCATCAGTGGGGCATCCCACCTTCCCATCTAATAAACATTTACCACGCTGAAGTTCCTTCCACACCCAGTGGGGGTGTTTTTTGGGGACCCACTAGTTTGCAGTGGTGGCTACCCCTCATGCTGTTTAAGTTAGGTTCATCGACGTGTGGTGCATGGCCTACCAGGCTGTCATACCTACCGTGCACCGGGGTAGTTTTTCCCCTTGTTGCATCTGACTTTTTTTCCCTACACAAAATGCGTAAAAGTGCGACAGCGGGGGGGGAATGGGTACAGTTACTGTCCATATCGTGGCCCCAAGACTCTTCGCGCTTACCCAGATCTGAAATTTGCCGGAACGAACACAAGTTTTCAAAAAGCTGGACAATTTCTACTTGTTCAATTCCGGGGTTTTGACAGCATTATGGGCCCG
>WNWK01049930.1:0-13031 GCA_009830355.1 Cherax destructor
ATTTATGTAAGTATAATATTGTAAGTGCTTGTGGAAAAGTATTTTTGGGGGTTTGAAATAGACTAACCTACGTGACATTTTTCCTTAAGGGAGTAAATTCGTTCGGTAATGGCACTTGAGCAGACTTCAGGAGTGAAGTTTTTACGAAACTCGGGGGTCCACTGTATATATACAAATGTACAGTCACTGGACATGTTCATAGACGTTCTGCAGCTTGTGGAACTCTTTGAAACATGGTTCCATGCACAGTGGTGTTTTACATTCCTCACACATAAAACGAGTGTCTCTTCATTTTTGTGGGCGTATTTTTGTATATGCACAGACAAAACATCTCTTCTGAGCAGTTTTCTTCAAAGTAGCAGCAGGCAGTTGTGTTAGGTAGTTATCCTAGGTTGATGGTCGTCTGGGTCGTCATTTCTTCCTTCCTACATTCCTTCTTACCTACCTACCTACCTTCCTTCCTTCCTTCCTTCCTTCCTTCCTTACTACCTTTCATCTCGTCCTTCCTTTCTTCCTTCTGCTTTCTATATATACACACACAGTCACTGGACACGTGCCTAGAACTGCTATAAGCTTCTGGAAGCTGGTTGTTGTGTCTGGGTCATCATTCCGACCTTCCTTCCTTCCTACATTCCTTCTAACCTTCCTTCCTTCCTTTCATCTCGTCCTTCCTTTCTTTCTTCCTTCTGGTTTCTATATATACACATATATATTCACTGGACACTTCATAGAATTGCTATTAGCTTCTGGAAGCTGGTTGTTGTTTTTGGGTCGTCATTCCTTCCTTCCTTCCTTCCTTCCTGCTTTCCTTCCTGCCTTCCTTCCTGCCTTCCTTCCTGCCTTCCTTCCTACCTTCCTTTCTGCCTTCCTTCCTGCCTTCCTTCCTTCCTGCCTTCCTTCCTACCTTCCTTCCTGCCTTCCTACCTTCCTTCCTTCCTACATGCCTTCCTACATTCCTTCCTTCCTACCTACCTACCTACCTACCTACCTACCTACCTACCTACCTACCTACCTTCCTTCCTTCCTTCCTTCCTTCCTTCCTTCCTTCCTTTCATACCGTCCTTCCTTTTCATCTCCTTCCTTCCTTCTGGTTTCTATATATACGCATATATAGTCACTGGACACTTCATAGAACTGATAATAGCTTCTGGAAGCTGGTTGTTGTGAGTGTGTGGACTTATAAATATGCTGAGTCAGGGTGCGGCTGCTGTCAAAATGACATATTATACCACCACTCACCACCCTCACTGCCTTGTCAACACCCATGGGGTCCTATGCTCTTCTTCCCCACAGTCCTTCCTATCTACTTACATACCTACTTACATACCTACTTATGTACCTACTTACGTACCTACTTGCTTACCTACTTGCTTACCTACTTGCTTACCTACTTGCTTACCTACTTACCTACTTGCTTACCTACTTGCCTACCTACTTGCCTACCTACTTACCTACTTGCCTACCTACTTACCAACCTATTGCTATTGTTCTATGATATATATACACATATATAATGACTGGACACTCCATAAACTTCACTTAGTGCTTGAAGCTGTGTGTGTGGACATCTAAATTTGCTGAGTCAGGGTAAGGTAGCTGTCAAAAAGACATATTTTATTTCATTGCAGATTACATGGGTATCGGTAGTTACAATGTAAATTGAGTGCAAGGAGAGCCACTGACATGCCATGGCATTAGGGGCAGCTTATTCTAGTCCTTAAAAACTATGTACTTAATATTAGAGAAATTTATTGAGTTTATTCTAGTTAAAATTATTTTCAAAATTACAATATGATGAAATTTTACTGTTTAAATTATTATATAATGATATTAGATATTAGATTGTTACAGGTGTTAAGATTCTTGAATGATAATATGGAATTGAGATTATCTTAAGGAGAATAACATTGTGCATTTTTGACATTAACTTATAATATGAGTAGGGGGTAACTTAATAGTAACATATTATTAAAAATTGAGATTATCGTATAGGAAAGTAATAATGAGCATTTTTCAAAGTAGTTTATAGTATGATCATTTAGTTTTGGGTGAGTAGGTGGTTTTTGAGTTGAGTCTTAAATTGATTTTCAGACAAGATTATCTTAATATTTACTGGTAATGAATTCCAGATTCTGGGGCCTTTATGTGCATAGAATTTTTACATAGGTTGGTATGAACACGGGTATATCAAAAGTGATCTGTGTCTTGTGTTGTGGTCATGGGTCCTATTAAAGTTGGTGAGGAGAGTTTTGAGCAGAGGGTTTATATTAGAGTGTAAAGTTTTATATATGTAATAGGCACAAGAGTAAGTATGAATGTTCTTTACGGTGAGTAGTTTGAGACTTTTGAATATTGGTGGAGTATGCTGTCTAGAGTGGGAATTTGTTATCATTCTGACTGCGGCCTTTTGTTGTGTTATGAGTGGTCTAAGGTGATTTAACGTTGTTGATCCCCATGCACAGATTCCATAGGTGAGATACGGGTAGATAAGTGAATGATATAGTGCAAGGAGAGCTGATTGAGGTACATAATAGCGTATCTTTGATAATATGCCTACTGTCTTCGAGATTTTCTTGGAAATTTGTTGTATATGTGTTTGGAATTTAAGGCTACTGTCAAGGTGGATTCCTAGGAATTTTCCCTCTGTGAGTCTTGTGATGGGTGTACCATTGAGTGTTATGTTAAGTGGAACATTTGTGGCTTTGCTTCCAAACTGTATGAAGTAGGTCTTGTCAGTATTGAGAGTAAGCTTGTTAGTCGTCATCCATGTTGATATTTTCTGTAATTCGGCATTAACAGTGTTGGCCAGTATAACTGGATTTGGGTGAGAGAAGACATATGTTGTGTCATCTGCAAATAAAATGGGTTTGAGTAGTTGTGATGCATTCGGTAGGTCATTTATGTAAATGAGGAATAGGAGTGGCCCCAGGACACTTCCTTGAGGGACTCCGACTATAATTTGTTGTGTGGAAGAGTTCGCTCCATTTGTGTACACGTATTGGCTTCTATTGGTGAGGTATGACTTTAGGTAGTTGAGTGGGTGCCCCTTATACCATAGTGTGCTAATTTTGTGAGCAGTAAATCATGGTCGACTGTATCAAAAGCTTTGCGTAGATCAATGAAGATTCCCAGTGGGACTTCTTTTTCTCAAGTGCTGTATATATTAACTCCAACATGTGCGTAATAGCATCGTTTGTGCTCTTGTTTGTCCTGAATCCAAATTGACAGGGTTGAGTACATTGTGTGAGACGAGGTAGGAATAGATTTGTCTATGAATTAATTTTCGAAGATTTTAGAAAGCAATGGTAAATTAGAAATTGGTCTATAATTATTCAGGTCTGTTTGATCACCTCCTTTGTGGATCGGGGTGACCCTAGCTATTTTGAGAATTGATGGAAAGGTAGAGGCTTCAATGGATTTATTGAATAGTGTTGCTATAATTGGTGACAGTACCTGTGAAGCTTTTTTGTACATAAAAGTTGGTAAGCTGTTTATGTCTCCTGCCTTGTTTTTAAAGGTGTTGATTATGAGCGAGACTTCAATTGGGTTGGTAGGAGCTAGGAATAGCGTATTAGGGTAGGTGTTTGTGAGGTAGTCTGTTGGACGGGTATTTGAGCTTGGGATTTTACTCGCTAGATTCTTTCCTATGGTGGAGAAGAAAACATTAAGTCTGTTTGCTGTCTCAGTAGGTGAGAGTAGGGGTTCATCTGCTCTTGATAATTTGATGGTGTTGTTTTTTGCTATCTTATTACTCACCACCCTCACTGCTGTCAACCTGTCAACACAAAAGGGGACCCATGTCTTCTCCGCCACAACCTCCTTCCTAGCTTCCTTTCTTCCTTCATTCCTTTCTTACGTATTTCCTTCCTCTCATCTCTTCCTTTCTTCGTCTCATCTCTTCCTTCCTTCCTCTCATCTCTTCCTTCCTTCATCTCATCTCTTCCTTCCTGCCTTCCTTTCTTCCTTCATTCATTCCTTCCTTTTTTTCTTCCTTTCTTACTTCTTTTGTTCCTTCCTTCCTCTCATCTCTCCTTCCTTTCTTTCTTACTTCTTTTGTTCTTTCCTTCCTCTCATCTCTCCTTCCTTTCTTTCTTACTTCTTTTGTTCCTTCCTTCCTCTCATCTCTCCTTCCTTTCTTTCTTTCTTTCCTTCCTTCCTTTCCTCCTCCTTCCTTCCTCTCATCTCTTCTTTCCTTCATTCCTTCCTCACATCTCTTCCTTCCTTACTTTCTTTCTTTCTTCCTTCCTTCCTTCCTTCTGGTATCCTGGGCATTGCTTTCGGTCACAAACTCCTCAAAAATATGAAATTTATCTTCAGAGACACTTCCATTTGTGTTAGAGCTATCATTGAGGAAGAGAAATGTCCCAGATGCGCCAAGGAGTCAAATAATTTTTACCGCTAGGCATGCTGAACAAGGACTACTGAAATGGTGTTCCCACAATGCACCAGTGGGTGCCCGTTATTTTTTATACTGCGCACACTGACCACACAGACCCATTCTCTCACGTGGGCCTACCAGCATTCTCCTGCTTGATTTGAGGCCGCTAGAATTTAGGCGTATAAATACGTCTGAAACATTGGCTCGTAAGACGTATATATACAGTGGACCCCCGAGTTTCGTAAACCCCGGAAATCGTACATTTATGTAAGTATAATATTGTAAGTGCTTGTGGAAAAGTATTTTTGGGGGTCTGAAATAGACTAACCTACGTGACATTTTTCCTTAAGGGGGTAAATTCGTTCGGTAATGGCACTTGAGCAGACGTCAGGAGTGAAGTTTTTACGAAACTCGGGGGTCCACTGTACGTCCGAAACAGTCAAAGGGTTAAAATAGTTCTTTACATTCATTTACCTCTTATTGCCTTTTATAAATTCTAAAGTTTCAACCAGTGCAATATTGAATCCAAATAATTGTCCAAATTGTCCAAAACAATTTAATACTAGTCATAGTAATTATTCCAACCATTCATTAGCCAGTTCAATTAGTAAATCATCAACATTGTACAAATATCCTATATCTCTGTGAACAATTGTTCAAAATTGTAATAATCCAATAGTTAGTAAGAATTTAATCTAGTACCATATTATTAAGTTTAGCATAATCCATTGTTCTCAAGTCTAGTTATAGAACCACACTAAATCTTATGATTACAGGCATTGATCCTGGCATCAATCTATTATTAAATGACTTACATGATTCCAACAGCAACTGTAACTATTACACAGCATATCAAGCAAAGACATTACTCAGAGCAAACAATAACATAACTATCTTCAATTACAATGTTAGATCTTTGAGCAAACATTATGATGACCTCACAGCACTACTCCAATCCCTACAGACCAATATGTCAATCATCACACTCACTGAGACCTGACTAAAGCCTGGTACTACAGATGTCTATGCCATCCCAGGTTACACAGCCATTCACAACTGTAGGACAGATCAGCGAGGGGGTGGAATAGCTATACAGTGGTCCCTCAATTAACGATCTTAATCTGTTCCAGGAGCTAGACCTCAACACATAAACTTCATAATTCGAAACCTTATTTCCCATAAGAAATAATGTAAATATAATTAATCCATTCCAGACATCCAAAAATATTCACAAAAAATTAATTTACATTCATAAAACAATTATAAATAGTACAGTGGACCCCCGGATTACGTCATTTTTTCGTTCAAGAATGCTGTTCAAGTGCCATTACTGAATGAATTTATTCCCATAAGGAATAATGTACGTATATTAGATTAGTCCTTTTAGACCCCACAAAAATACACGTACAAAAGCACTTACAAAAATAAACTTACATAAAAGGGCGAGTTTGGAGACCATCGTAAACCGGGGGTCCACTGTACATACAGTGGACCCCCGAGTATCGTAAAAACTTCATTCCAGAATCCTGCTCAAGTGCCATTACAGAACGAATTTACTCCCTTAAGAAATAATGTCACTTAGGTTAGTCTATTTCAGACCCCCAAAAATACACTTCCACAAGCACTTACAATATTATACTTACATAATTGTACGATTTCCGGGGTGTACGTAACTCGGGGGTCCACTGTATATATAAAGTAGTACATGTAATATGTATATTAAAATTATAATTAAACATTTAAAATAACATTTACTTACCTTTATTGAAGAGAGTTGCTGGCATCTGGAAGATAGGGAGGAGGACAGGGGGAGGGGTTAGTGTTTGGAAGGGGAATCCCCACTCCCTGCCTTCCTGATACACTCCTGCATGAACGCACCCTACCACCTCCCTGCATGAACGCTAGCACCTCCTCCTGCATGAACGCTACACTCCCTGCATGAACGCTACACTCCTGCATGAACGCTACACTCCCTGCATGACGCTACACTCCTGCATGACGCTACACTCCCTGCATGACGCTACACTCCCTGCATGAACGCTACACTCCCTGCATGAACGCTACACTCCCTGCATGACGCTACACTCCCTGCATGAACGCTACACTCCCTGCATGAACGCTACACTCCTGCATGAACGCTACACTCCCTGCATGAACGCTACACTCCCTGCATGACGCTACACTCCCTGCATGAACGCTACACTCCCTGCATGAAGCTACACTCCCTGCATGAACGCTACACTCCCTGCATGACGCTACACTCCCTGCATGAACGCTACACTCCCTGCATGACGCTACACTCCCTGCATGAACGCTACACTCCCTGCATGAACGCTACACTCCCTGCATGAACGCTACACTCCCTGCATGCACGCTACACTCCCTGCATAAAGCTACACTCCCTGCATGAGCAGCTACACTCCCTGCATGAGCTACACTCCCTGCATGAACGCTACACTCCCTGCATGACGCTACACTCCCTGCATGAGCTACACTCCCTGCATGAGCGCTACACTCCCTGCATGAGCCACTACACCTCCCTGCATGAACGCTACACTCCTGCATAGAACACTCCTGCATGACAGCTACACTCCTGCATGACGCTACACTCCCTGCATGACGCTACACTCCCTGCATGAACGCTACACTCCCTGCATGAAGGCTACACTCCCTGCATGAACGCTACACTCCCTGCATGAACGCTACACTCCCTGCATGAACGCTACACTCCCTGCATGAACGCTACACTCCCTGCATGAACGCTACACTCCCTGCATGAGCGCTCACTCCCTGCATGAACAGCTACACTCCCTGCATGACGCTACACTCCCTGCATGAGCTACACTCCTCCCATGAGCGCTACACTCCCTGCATGAGCGCTACACTCCCTGCATGAAGCGCTACACTCCCTGCATGAACGCTACACTCCCTGCATGACGCTACACTCCCTGCATGAACGCTACACTCCCTGCATGACGCTACACTCCCTGCATGAACGCTACACTCCCTGCATGAACGCTACACTCCCTGCATGAACGCTACACTCCCTGCATGAACGCTACACTCCCTGCATGAACGCTACACTCCCTGCATGAACGCTACACTCCCTGCATGAACGCTACACTCCCTGCATGAACGCTACACTCCCTGCATGAATGCTACCACTGGGGTGCCACTAGGAAGCTTCTTTGGACCCATGGTGACTTATTTCACAGTGACAATCACTAAACCACCAATAAACAAAAGTAAATTTATTGTGAATGTTTGAAAGAGCGCGCTGGGTATTGTTCACTCGAGTGTAAACAATGCTAGACTGGCGTCCTGTCCGCCTCACTGCGCTGGGCAGGCGGACAGGTCTGGTACGGACCGCTACACGAGTCCAAAACCCTACACGAGGTAAATATTGACCGTAAAAAGCAACCTTTACACGAAATAACTGTTATTCGGTCGGACTGTTACTCGGGGGTCCACTGTATATTACTCGGATCAACTTGAATGTATCAATAACTCTTGCACAAGGGATGAGCATGGAGAATATATTATAGCTAAATTTAAATAAAAAAAACTGTAAAAACCCCTCACAGTGATAAACATCTACAGATTACCACAGTCAAACATTCACCACTTTAGTGAAAAACTAGGAAACCTGGTAACTGATGCACACATGAACAAAGACCATTTGCTTCTCACAGGAGATTTCAACATAAATTTCCTACATGACCAGGACCCACAGGTAACCGAATTCACAAACACTATGAGCAACTGCTTGTTACTACCAACAATATCAAAACCTACAAGAATCTCTGAGACTAGTACCTCATTATTAGACCACATCTGGACTAACACTACAGTAGACCCTCATTTAGCACGACTTTATGTTGCGCGTTTTGGGTATTACGCGATTGAAGAATTGCGGCACATTTTTATCTAACACGACGTAAACCTTATATTACGCGATTCGCTGAAGGGGAAAAATTTTGAGCCCGCGGTCGCCTGCAGTAGGTTAAACCATTGAGTCAGTGGGGGTACTACTAAGGGTGGCTATGAGCCACAACAAGTGTTTAATGCTGACGAGACAAGTGTTTTCTGGAAGAAAATGCCAACATGAACTTATATCAGTCAGCAAGAGAAAAGTGCACCAGGCTTCAAGACAGCAAAGGATCGCTTCACCTTGCTCCTTTTGGGTAATGCATCAGGTGATTTCAAGTGTAAGCCCATGGTTATTTACCGCTGTAAGAATCCTCATGCTTTGAGGAAAAGGGAATTTGTTTTTTCCTTCGCACAAACTAAGTTTATTCAGGTATACAGAGATAGTTACATTGATTATCATACATAGCAGCATATGTGTAGAGAACCTAGGATAACCCAAAGTGTTATCCTAGAGAACCTAGGATAACCCAGTGTTATCCTAGAGAACCTAGGATAACCCAAAGTGTTATCCTAGAGAACCTAGGATAACCCAGTGTTATCCTAGAGAACCTAGGATAACCCAGTGTTATCCTAGAGAACCTAGGATAACCCAAAGTTTGGGTTATCCTAGGTTCTCTACACATATGCTGCTATGTATGATAATCTTTGTAACTGTATCTGTATACCTGAATAAACCTACTTACAGTTTGCAGGAAGAAAGAGCAACCATTCCCTCAAGCGGCCGGTGCTAATGTTGTGGAACAGCTGGGGAGACCACCCGCCTTCCCATGCTACCCCTTCCCCAACAACACCCTACCATCCCAGCATTCGTACGTATTCCATACGCGTCAAGCCAGCTGTGTTTGTCAAGAATAAGAGAGTGAATTGTGTTTTTATCTTTAAATTACTATATCTTGTATCTGCCAAGCAATCATGTCACCCAGTAGGCATACAAGTGTTGCTCAAAGTGGCAAGAAAATGTTTAAGCATTTATTAAGTCTTAGAATTAACGAAGAAAAAGATATTAGACAAGACATAACCTGTGGCTGTAATGAAGTGTTACTTTGTACACATAAAAAGATGTAAACATAAGTTTGTGTGACTAACTTACTGACTGACTGGACTGACTTACTGAATGACTTGACTGACTGAATGACTTGACTGACTGAATGACTTGACTGACTGACTGAATGACTTGACTGACTTACTGAATGACTTGACTGACTGACTTACTGAATGACTTGACTGACTGACTTACTGAATGACTTGACTGAATGACTTGACTGACTGACTTACTGAATGACTTGACTGAATGACTTGACTGACTGACTTACTGAATGACTTGACTGACTGACTTACTGAATGACTTGACTGACTGACTTACTGAATGACTTGACTGACTGACTTACTGAATGACTTGACTGACTGACTTACTGAATGACTTGACTGACTGACTTACTGAATGACTTGACTGACTGACTTACTGAATGACTTGACTGACTGACTTACTGAATGACTTGACTGACTGACTTACTGAATGACTTGACTGACTGACTTACTGAATGACTTGACTGACTGACTTACTGAATGACTTGACTGACTGACTTACTGAATGACTTGACTGACTGACTTACTGAATGACTTGACTGACTGACTTACTGAATGACTTGACTGACTGACTTACTGAATGACTTGACTGACTGACTTACTGAATGACTTGACTGACTGACTTACTGAATGACTTGACTGACTGACTTACTGAATGACTTGACTGACTGACTTACTGAATGACTTGACTGACTGACTTACTGAATGACTTACTGAATGTCTTGACTGACTTACTGAATGTCTTGACTGGCTTACTGAATGTCTTGACTGACTTACTAAATGACTTGACTGACTTACTGAATGACTTGACTGACTTACTGAATGTCTTGACTGACTTACTGAATGTCTTGACTAACTTACTGAATGTCTTGACTGACTTACTGAATGTCTTGACTGACTTACTGAATGTCTTGACTGACTTACTAAATGACTTGACTGACTTACTGAATGACTTGACTGACTTACTGAATGTCTTGACTGACTTACTGAATGTCTTGACTAACTTACTGAATGTCTTGACTGACTTACTGAATGTCTTGACTGACTTACTGAATGACTTGACTGACTTACTGAATGACTTTATTAAAGTTAGAGACACTCAGTACAACTATCGACTTCAGTTCCAGAATCTCTACTATCCACCTCAGCCCAGTAGGGCCACAGCAAAACTCTCCACTCTCTTCACAATCATCCACAAACATCAGCACCCACAATTTAAGGTAAATACTATTATTTCTGTTACATTTGTAGTCTTAAGCAGTAAAAACAACATAATACATCACGATAATGAACTACAATTACATATTCTCTTTTATATTTGTAAGATCTGTTGGTCTAAAAAAACTTGTTTGGCTTTTTGGGGACTCTCAGGACTGTAACCCTATTTTTCCCATAAGTTCTTTTAATTATCTAACACGATTTTACCTAACACGATGTTTTCAGGACCGTAACTACCGTGCTAAATGAGGGTCTACTGTATATCCCCTCTAAAATCAGGCATAATCACAGACAACACCACAGACCACTACCCTACCTTTCTCATAACCAACTTAGGTAAATTGCCCCAAGATATTACAAAAGTTACCTTCAGACTACATAACGAGTCAGCTGTTAATAATTTTATAACAGCTATGATTAACATCGACTGGCATAATGAGTTAGAAACATATTCAGATACTAATGAATGCATCAAGAATATCCTTAAAAAAACCCACCACCTCTATAACAAACATTGCCCTAAAAAAACTAAACAGATCACAGCTAAGAGACTTAACAATCCCTGGTTAACACCCAGCATCCTTAACCCTTTGGGGGTCGACAGGCCTTCTCGGAAACCTGTTCCTGGGGTCGAAATTTTTTTTGGAAAAAACAAAATAATTTTTTCCTAAGAAATGATAGAGAATCGTTTTCAGATCATAACGCCACAAAAATTATGAAATTTGATCGAAAACTAACGGAATTATGCTTTCAAGAAGTTAGCGGTATCGATGACATTTACGCATCGGCGATTTCGCTCACTTTGAGCCCTATTTTCGGCAAATTCCAATGTTTCAGTCTACTAAAATTATAGCTATTTTGCTAGAACTCCATTTCTTCTATCGATTGAGTACAAGAAACTGCCCCTTTTACCCAAATTTTAACTATTCAAAATAGTGGTCAGAAAATGGCAATTTGGCCAATTTCACCAAATTTCAAATGATGCCAATTTCAAAATAGGGTCCAAAATAAACAAGGCAGACATTTTCCCGGCACTAAAAAAAACATCTCTGTTCTTAGTACGTCTCCCGGCCCCTCTTACATTACTTTTTTCTTTTCAGTTTGAATTTTTTTTTTCTCACAAAAAATAGAAAAATTTTCTGTTTTGTATCAACTGCATCATTGTAAAAAAGGTATAAATAATATCAGGCACTTGTGCATGAAAATTAGACTCGGGGTTGATGTGTATTGGACGCATGGTGTGATTTGTTTACTCTTGAACATCGTCCAAAAAACGGGAAAATTTTTCCCACTTTGAGCTCAATTTCAAGATACTTGTCATTTTTCAAACCAATCAAAATTATCTCTATTTCTGTAATTCTTCCATTCCATCCCAAAAGAGACCAAGAAAACGAGAATACATCCAAAAAAACCCCTACGAAAAAAGACTGCAAAGTCGCTGTTTTAAACAAAAAAAAAAGGTCAGAGTTTTTTTCTCTCATTATGCAGTGGGGGGTGCGGGTTTTTTTACTGCGCCCCGACCCCAAAACCCATTCTTTCATTGGGGCTACCAGCCGTTTTCCATTTTAGGGCCCCTAGAATTTACGCGTACTAGTACGACACCAACCCCTGCTCGTAAAACGTACTAGTACGGCACCGACCCCGGGAAAAAGTTAAATCCATTAACAAAAAAAGGGACCAATATAAAAAACAATACAGAAGGGGTCTAATAACCAAAAGAACATTCCCAAAAGCTACTCATCCCAAACCTTACCTGCCTGATAAAAAGGTCCAAAAAATTTTATTTGTGAACAGACTCCCGAACATAAGGTGATATGAAAAAAAACCTGGGAAAAACCCCATCTGAAATTCTAGGAAATAAAAAAGATATCCCAAAAACAATACCATCAAATTATAAAAACAGATGAACCCCCACTCTCACCAACTGAGCAAAAGATTAATGTTTTCTTCTCCACCATAGGAAAAAAATCTAGCGAGTAAAATCCCAAGCTCGAACACCTGTCCCAAAAGACTACCTCACCCAAAACCTACCCCAATACACTATTCCTAGCTTCTACCAACCCCAAATTTAAGTCCGCTCATAATCAACACCCTTAAAAACAAGGCAGGAGACATAAACAGCTTCCACCTTTTATGTCAAAAAAACTTCACAGGTACTGTCACCAATTATAAAACCCATTCCCAAAAAATCCGTTAAACCTCTACCTTCCCCTCAATTCTCAAAATAGCTAGGGTCCCCGATCTTTCAAAGGGGGGTGATCAAACGAAATTGAATAATTTTAGACCAATTTCTAATTTACCACTGCTTTCTAAAAATCTTCAAAAAAATTTAAATTTATAGACAGATCTATTCCTCCCGTCTCCCCCGATGTACTCAACCCGTCAATTTGGATTCAATACCAACAAGAGCACAAACGTG
>WNWK01049931.1:0-13031 GCA_009830355.1 Cherax destructor
GCTTAAAGTTTGCACAAGATGCAGTATTTCAAGGGTCCCACAAGATGCGGGGTCTTCAAACGATGCAAAAGATGCAGTGCTTCAAGTTTTCCCAAAAGGGATGCAGTGCTTAAAATTGTTCAAAAAGATGCAGTGCTTCAAGTGATCCAAGATACAGTGCTTCAAGTGATGCAAAAGGATGGGGATTTCCCAAGTGTTGCACAAGATGCAGTCCCAAAGTAAACCACAAGATGCAGTCTTCAAGTTTTGCACAAGATGCGGGTCTTCGGGTGTTGCAAAGATGCAGTGCTTCAAGGTATGCACAAGATGCAGTGTTTCAAGTGTTGCACAAGATGCAGTGCTTAAAAATTTCCAAAAATGAAGTGCTTCAAGTGTTGCACAAGATAAAGTGCTTTAAGTGATGCACAATATGCAGTGCTTTAGGTGATGCATAAGATGCGGTTTTTCCCGGGTGGGGCCCGGATGCAGTGCTTCGGGTGATGCACAATGCTCTGGAATCATAAAAATATCCTGATGACCCCCGAAAATTGATTGTGATGTCCATCTTCTTTTTTTGTTTTAAAAAGGAATTGCCACAGTGGATGGGGAAGGTCTTGCACTGCCTCAAGTATTAAAGATTGCCACAGTGGATGGGGGGGTTTTACTGCCTCAAGTTTTAAAAAGATTGCCACAGTGGATGTGGAAGGTCTTGCACTGCCTCAAGATCTCGTTTTTCCCCAGAAGCAGTTGAAGAATTTCAGTCCTCGCTAAAAAAATTTTGCTTAATAAAATTGGTAAATAAAATTTCACACCCCAAGTGATATCACCAATTGTAAAATTTGAAACCTATCAGAAAAGGCTTTGTCCAGTAAGTAATCTAATTCCATTGATTCCGAGTTTAAAAATTCAGTTAAATTTCGAATGGCAATTCAATGAATTTTAAGATGGCTTCTAGGCTGGTGGGGGATGAGAAACCCTGGCCCGGGGCACCTGGACATGCTGCTTGTTTAAAGAATTTGGTCTTCATTACCTACACAAGTTTAAACATTACGAAATGATTGGATGAAGCGTTCTTGAGTTTTGTGAAAATAAAAAAAAAGGTTGCAGGAAATAAAGAAAAAAACATTCAGGCAACCTCTTAAATTTTGGGACCTTAATGTTGCTCAACGCCTCATAAAAATTATCACTTTATGTTAGGGGGGAAAAAAAATTTCCCAGTGATTAAGTCTCTGTCAATCAAAGATAAGTATAATATAAAAAAAAGTGGGAAGATAAACCATAGGGTATTCGGCAGGCAAGGGGGAATTGAGGATTTGTTTTATTAAATTCAGAGCCTGCAACATGCAATTTAATACAAATTACAGCTTTAGAAAGGTCTATATAGGTAAAAATGAACCTACATATAACATAACCTATTATCAATAGAAAAAATCATTAAATATAAACAATAGCGCTATTACTATTAGTGGGGGGCCAAACCCTCAAGAACTGATGCAGGGGGTTTTTTCAAGAACTGATCCCCGGGGAGCTTTAAAGAACTGATGCAGGGAGCTTTAAAAAGAACTGATGGGGAGCTTTCAAGAAACTGATGCAGGGAGCTTTCATTAACAAAAAACCCAAACATCATCTACAGAATATACACGGGTGTGTCATAAGGCTGCAACATGAAAGGGCAACAGCAGCTAAAAACCTTTCTTGATCAAAGGAGCTAGAGCTCCCCTTTCCCCAAACTCAGCTCAAGCGTGATTATATTGCTTCGGCGTATTTGACTCCAACGAGCTTAGTGTTTTTATGTAAATAAAATTTTAATTAGCTATGAATAGTGAACGAATTGATGAAAATAATGACTATTGTAGTTATAAATAAACTACCAGGAAGAAGTCAAAACAAATTAAGTTGCATAAATATAGATTTAGAAAAAATAGACCTTTATTAACAAAAAAAATAGATTAACAAGAAACAAATTAAGGTTTGTCAGGGGGACGTTTTCCCAAAAACCAGCAGACCCCTGTAGTGTTCTCTTTTTACAGTTAAAAACGCCCCCTTAAACCCCACATGGAAAAAAGGGGCATAAAAAAGGGGGCGGAAAAAAGGATTATTTGCTAGGAAACGGGGGAAAAAAACCCCAAGGGGAAACGGGGAAAAAACAGGGGTTTAAAAAGGGAAAGGGTTTATAGCCCCTTTAGACGGGTGGCGGGGAAATTAAAAGATTTTCTAGTTAAAGTTTTAAAACCCCTTTTTGGGGCATTCGGAAAAGGGGGGCCCCCCTGCCCCGGGGGTTTTGACCCCGGAAAAAGGAAATGATTTTAAAAATTTTCTTAGGCCAATTATTTCCCCTTTTTGAAAATTATTTTCATAATGTCGGATCATCTGGGCTCAAACACCTTCCCCCAAAAAGTTCCCAAAACCCTCAGATCTGGGGGGGGCCCCCCTATTTTAATCGTAAAGAAGATCTAGAAGGGAATTTTTAAAAATTTTTTGTCTTCCAGAAAAGATGGCTACTGATGTTTGGTTTTACCTCTCCCTGAAGATAAGCAACCACAGGGATAAAATAACTTTTTCCCTTTTTTTTTATTGACACCATTTTGGGCAAGTGAAAGGATTATTTTTGGGGATTTCTTGGTAGGTGTCCCCATACGTGGGAGCTCTGGTGATTGATTTGTTCCCTCTCTGTTGGACTTTCCCCCTTTTCCTGTAACCCAGGGCCCCGACATCCCCCATGGGGGTTGCATGGTTTGCTTTTTTTTTTCCCCCCGATTGGGCCAAGAACCTTTCAGTCTTTTTTTGAGTCACTGTTGTCCTTTAAAAACATATCATTCTAGGGTATATTGGAAGGAAAAAAATTAGTTATGACTTTTTTGGGAAAAGAACCTACTCTCCCAACCTTAATTTTCCCTGGGATTAATGGAAATTTTAATCTTTCTCCTTCTGTTGGATTGTTGGTTCGCTACTGTTCTGGTTTTAAGTGGTGCTTCGGGCGATTTCTGTATATAAAAAGTCTTTTGTAGTACTATTCTTTTTTTCTGTCCAGACATTAAAACTAATATAGAAGCAAAAAATCATATTTATTCAAGTTTTTTGGGGCCCGTGTGGTGGGGGTTATCCCCTCTGGTCCTCCGGAACAAATTTTTCCGGAGGTGGGAAAAAACTGGGCCCCTTTTTTTAAAAATCGGGTGACACCTTTAGGGGGGAATGATAGTCACGGGTGATCCACACAGAATTTTCAAAAGGGAAATTTCCGGGATAAAGAATGTTTTTAAAATGTCAAAGGGGCTTTAAAAAGTGCTCTTGACAGGATGTTTAAACCCCAAAAAAAATCACTTTGATCTGTTTTTAGAGGAACTTATAAAAAGACATGTGTTTTCCCCCTTTTGTTTTCCCCCTTTTTGGCCACTTGTTTTCCTGTCTGTTAAAGTGTGGGCAACTTGTTTTATCAGTTTAGGCCCTTAAAGGGGCGGCTCGTCTGAACCTTAAGAAGCTTTGAAACGGGTTTTTTAGCCATATTGTCTCGTGCTCCCTTTTTTTTTTCATATCCCCTTGGAACTCCTTCGTCGCCTGGAAGGGGGAAGTCATTTTGAGATTCGCAGCAACTGACATGAAGTAGAACCGACCGACACTTCGGGAAAGGGGGAATTTTTTCTTCGTATTTTAAGGGGCCTCTTTTTGCATCTTTGACACATCCTTAAACCCCGCTTCCCTGGCTGAAGTTGATCATTCTGACACACGGGCCTCTATGCCAAGCGGGTCCCTGAGCTAAGTTGATAATTCTGACACTCCCTCCTTTAAACACCCCGGCTGAAGTTGATACACTTCTGACACACTAACCTTTTCTACGCTGTCCCGAGCTGAAGTTGATACACTTCTGACACACAACCTCTATGAAAAGCCCCTGAGCTAAAGGATACACTTCTGACACACAAACCTCTATGCTACAAGCTAGCCCGACAAAGTTGATAACCTGACAAACCCCTTTTAAAAATTCCCCCTGACTAAGTTGATACCCACATCAGCCTCATGTACAAGGCCCCTGAGCAGGAACCGCCTTCGCCTCCTGCTCTGGAAAAGGGGCCCCGACAGGAACCCCTTCGCCCCTGACATACCCCCCGACAAACAGTCCCTGAGCGGGAGTAAAAAAATTCTTCTGACACCCCTAGCCTCTATTTACAAGCTAGTCCCTAAAAAAAAAGGTTGGTATCTTTTTGCCCAAACTACCCCTGTGTAATAAGCGGGTCCCTGAGAAAAGTCTCCCCCGCGAATACTACCCTGAAAAAACGGGTCCCTGAGCAGAGGTCTGCGGGTTTTTTTTCCCGGGTTGGTATATGGGGGAGTCTCGGGATTTAAAAAGGGGGCTGTTTTACGTGAAAAAAAGGTTTCAAATATTAAAATAAAAAGGTGGGGGGCCAGTGTGAAGGGAAACGCTGCCCCCCCACCTGGCTCGTCTTCTTTTTATTTCATCACCCCCGTCTGTGGTGGTGCCTGTTTTTGGGGTTTCCACGCCCACTTCCCCACAGTGTCAGGTCCAGGGTTTGTGGGGGTTTTATAAAAGGGCTCCGCGTTGATTTTGTCAACTGTTCAAACCCCCTTTATTTTTCTCTAGACCATTTTACCGGGTGGGTTTTTTATTGAACATGTTTAAATTATGTTCTTTGTATCTACTGTGTAAATTTCTCGCCGTCTTCGTTTCACTGGTAAAGTGTTTTGCTGATCTGGTATGTTATCGTGGGCTACTGGTGTCAATTTTTTGTGTTTAGCAAACGGTTGCATTTAGAAAAAATTTTTTCTGAAAAAAACTTTGAGGTATGTTTTTGGGTTTCACCGCCTCTTTACTTTTCTTTGGGGGGCGTGTGGTGAGCCCCACCCCGGGCCCCCATTCTTCAGTGCCTAGAGGGGGAAAATTTGGGGTTTTACAGGGGAAATTTGTCATGATTTAAAAAACTCAGTGGAAAACCCCCGGGCTGACGGAGAAAATTCTGCCGTTTTTTGCACGGGGTTTAACAAGATGCGGTGGAGCGGTCCCCTTGTCAGTGTTTCAACGTTCTCCTTTTTTTAAAATTCCATGATAGGCACTTCGGGCCTCACCAAACGACCGGGTTGGGGATGCATCCCGCTAATTCTGTCAAAGGGGAAATACTTTTTCTAATGTTGGTTAATATAGGACTCACTCAATGTTTGTGATGAAAAATTGGAATGGTTTTTGTTTTGCACAGAATATTTTTGTATTTTAGAAAAGTCGAAGCTAGATAAATTAACCAGTGAAAAAAAAAGGATTTATAAAAAAAATTCGTACTTTGATTTGTCTTGTTCTAAATATTTAAAAAAATTTTAAATGTTTTTAAATTTGCATTTCATGAAAATGCATTAGTTTGAGTATAAGAAAATTAGAAATAATATGAAATTTACTTAAGATTTATTTAAAAATTTGTATTTAACAGACAATTAATATATCAGTAGTTAGACTGTTGGGTTTAGTCCGCTCTTTCTCTTCTACTTCAGCTCTTCCTCTCACCCTTTTTTTTCGTCTGTCCCCCCTTTCCCCCCGCCCCCAGTGGGTCCTTTCCTGAAATCTGAACTGAACTGAACTGAACAGACAATTTTTTTCTTTATTTTTTTTTCCCTTTTTGGATATATTTTCCGTAAAAAGATGTTTGGTTGAGATTTTTGGGAAAAAAAAGAGAGTAAAAGGGGTTTTTGAATTTTGAGGGCGCAGCAGGCCTGACCTCGCCCCCCCCCCCGGCTCAGCAACCCGGGGGTTCCACGTTTGCCCAAAATTTTTCCCTTACAATTGTCAACAAAAAACTCCCGCACTTATTCAAGGGCTGGTGATGGGATATTTTGCCTTCCCTTTAGTGTAAGGAAACTAAATTAAAGGGCCCTTTTTACTCTATATGTATTTGAATTGTTAAAGTATATATTTTTTAAAAGGGAAATTTCTTAATATTTTTTTAAAGCCTTTTTAAAAAAAAATTTTAATCTGACATCAAGTATGTATTTATACTTTTTCAACAGTAAAAGTCGGGGAAAAGGATTGTCTCAAGGGCCTTGGAAGGGGGCAGAGCGCCCTGTTTTTAAAAGATAGCAGCTTCCATATCTTTTGGGGGGCCCCTCCACAAGCTCCGTGGACGATATTTTTATTTTTTAAAAAACCTGGTGCGACCTGTGGTTTTGAGGGGGGGGTGTTCGGGTATACCCTTGACCAACATTTTATTTTGTGTATTTTTATTAAAGGGGTTTTGGGGAAATTTTGTTTTTAGCTAAAACGAAAATGTCTTACTTTTTTTATTATTTGTTTATAGTTGTAGGTAGGATGTTTTTTTTGGGTGGAAAACCACTGGGCAACTCCCTTACCTGTTTTAGGGCCGGTCTCCCCCCCTCAGTCACGTGACCTACATGACGTCGTTTCATCAAACAAAGATCGTCAGTAGGCCCCATCCTCCACCAGGAGTAGGTTCACCATCCCCTCCTGACCAGGGGAGGTTCCACATCCACTCCTGACCCGGGAGGTTTTTTGGCTTTCCAAAGGAGTCATACGCTCTTCGGGTAGGCTTGGGGGGAATTATTAACTGAAGGGTTTTTTAAGTCTTTGGTTTGAAAAAACTATTCATACGACAGGGGAAATTTTTTAAGGGGGTTTGGTCATATTTTAATTATTGTCTCAAGAAAATGTATTTGATGTTTCAGTTGATATTTTATACTTCTCTGCCTTTAGGAGGCAATAGTCTCAGTTGTTGTATTGCGAAACGTTAATGTAAATTATTATTGTATAAAACTCATGTCATTAGTATGATTATTGTACAGAAACAAGTAAAGTCATATGTCGACTGTTTTCGAATAAAGTGTATCATGATGTATTACACTGCAATAGAGATAACTTTATACCATACACTGAATAATTATATGAATTCTTTTATATTAAATTTCTCAAATTTTACTTGCTTGGGTCAATCTCCTAAAATTCCCCTAATACTATAATGATTTTCTCTAACGATGAAGCAATCAAAGCTTAATTTAATAACTTGTTACGACGGGGCAAAACAGGCTAATAAATGAGGCCCGGATCGTAATATTAAAGTGTTAAACCCATTTGGGTCATTCAGCGCAGAAATCAGTGGGGAAACAGACAGGCGACATATATGTTGGTGCGCCCGTAGTGCAGAACAAGAAGGTTAATCCTGGGAACAGTGCGGTAAAGAGGCTTATCCCTTCCTTCACAAGCATAAAAGAAAATATGACGAAATAGTTACGTCAGTAACCTAATTTCAAAAAGCAGGCCAAGAGCTAGAGCTTTAAACGTGATAAATCTACTGGAAATATAGCAAGGTAAATAAACCTAGTTACCAGGACTTCCAGTCACTGCAGGAACTCCGCTATTTTGTTCCTTCTTATCAGAGAGAACTAAAAAGTTTTGTGGTAAAACTGCAGAGTAAAGTTATTAAGTGAGACTGAGATCACAAGTAAATACAAGAGACTGGCAACAAATTTGTATAAAGGGACTGGAACCACAAGTAAATAATGGCGCCAGAGACCAGAAGTGACCAAGACAACAGAGTCCACCTGCAAAGATAAAAACTGAAGGTAGACACCAAGAAGTATTTCATTATTATTATTATTATTATTATTATTTTATTTGTATTATTAGTAGTAATAATATTAATAGTAGTAGTGGTTGTAGAATAATTTTCATTATTATTATTATTATTATTATTATTAATACTATTTTTATGGGCAATTGCTAAAGCAAGAGGACCTATAATGTGAATTTGAAATGGGAGGTAATCAGAATTAATGCAAGAAAGGGAAAAGGGGTCTCTGATTCCTTTATTTAGAGCCCAGCACTGGTATCAGGCACCCAACACTGGTATCAGGCACCCACCACTGGTATCAAGCACCCAACACTGGTATCAGGCACCCAACACTGGTATCAGGCACCTAACACTGGTATCAGGCACCCAACACTGGTATCAGGAACCCACCACTGGTATCAAGCACCCAGCACTGGTATCAGGCACCCGACACTGGTATCAGGCACCTAACACTGGTATCAGGCACCCAACACTGGTATCAGGCACCCAACACTGGTATCAGGTACCTAACACTGGCATCAGGCACCCAACACTGGTATCAGGAACCCAACACTGGTATCAAGCACCCAACACTGGTATCAGGCACCCAACACTAGTATCAGGCACCCAACACTGGTATCAGGCACCCACTCCTTTCTGGAAGGATCAGCCCAACTGAAGGTATATCATGTAAAGGATACTCAATCTGGGTGTCAGTATTCCACATTTAGGTACCTTGGCCCATGTAAAGATATCTCATGTTAATTTAGCTAAAGAATTTTGTCCTCAAATTTAAAGTATGACCAAAAAAATTGGAAAATAATTTAAATTTAAAAACTGAATCCATACACCTGAATGCTCAAACTTTAAATATTGTTATAAAAGTATTAACTATTTAGGTTAGCATAGGCACCACTGTGTTCACAAATGCAAGTTTTTACAGACGAATCTCCCGCTGGCATGGCCGTGACGAACTCTTGCTCAAGTCCCCCTCAAAGCCGTTTGCATAATACTGAAAGTTATTAAGAAAACTTCCAAATTAGAATATGCGAGCATAAATATGCCTCACTTTGAACTTATTTTCCATTTACTTACCCTTTTCATTCTGATATTCAGGAGCATTAAGTTCATTACAGTCACTCCATAAATTCCAGAGATGCAAGACAACCTGCTGGCCAGTTGTAACATCCACACCAATAATACCTTTTGTCCAGAGGTTGACTCTCCCAGTCTGTATATCTTATTTTCTTTCCCTAGATTTTTTTTTTGTATTTGTGAATATTTTTCTCAATATAGTGAAGGTGAGAGAAGTGAAGACATGCAAATAAGCAACTGTGGAATGAACAAAACCAGCTACAGACCTTTTAAACTGTCACCAGCTCCTCATTAGAAAATGTGCAATGTTACAATATGCTTGTGGAGTGGAAAAACTCGGAAAGCCTGTGTTAGCATGACAGTGTCCCAACAGTAAAAACAATTAATATATATATATATATATATATATATATATATATATATATATATATATATATATATATATATATATATATATATATATATAGTAGGTTGGCAGTCAGCAACCACCCAGGAGGTACTACCGTCCTGCCAAGTGAGTGTAAAACGAAAGCCTGTATTTGTTTTACATGATGGTAGGATTGCTGGTGTCTTTTTTCTGTCTCATAAACATGCAAGATTTCACGTACGTCTTGCTACTTCTACTTACACTTAGGTCACGCTACGCATACATGTACACGTTTATGTATACACACTCATCTGAGATTTCTTTTATTTTTTCTTAATAGTTCTTGTTCTTATTTCTTTTCCTTTCATATCCATGGGGAAGTGGAATAAGAATCTTTCCTCCGTAAGCCATGCGTGTTGTAAAAGTCAACTAAAATGCCGGGAACAATGGGCTAGTAACCCCTTTTCCTGTATAGCTTACTAAAAAGAAAAAGGAGAAAACCGTCAAAGTGGGATGTTTGAATGTGCGTGGATGTTGTGCGAATGATAAGAAAGAGATTATTGTAGATGTTATGAATGAAAAGAAGCTGGATGTTCTGGCTTTAAGTGAGACAAAGCTGAAGGGTGTAGGAGAGTTTCAGTGGGGAGAAATAAATGGGATTAGGTCAGGGGTTTCAAATAGAGTTAGATCTAAAGAAGGAGTGGCAATAATATTCAATAATCAGTTATGGCAGGTAAAGAGGGAATATAAATGTATAAATTCAAGGATTATGTGGAGTAAAATAAAGGTTGGATGTGAAAAGTGGGTTATAGTAAGTGTTTATGCACCTGGAGAAGAGAGAAGTGTAGAGGAGAGAGAGAGATTTTGGGAAATATTGAGTGAGTGTGTGAGGAGTTTTGAACCAAGTGAGAGAGTAATTGTGGTTGGGGATCTTAATGCTAAAGTGGGTAAAAATGTTGTGGAGGGAGTAGTAGGTAAATTTGGGGTGCCAGGGGTAAATATAAATGGGGAACCATTAATTGAGCTATGTGTAGAAAGAGGTTTTGTAATAAGTAATACATATTTTATGAAAAAGAGGATAAAGAAGTATACAAGGTATGATATATCACGTAATGAAAGTAGTTTGTTAGATTATGTATTGGTGGATAAAAGGTTGATGGGTAGGCTTCAGGATGTACATGTTTACAGAGGGGCAACGGTAATAACGGATCATTATTTAGTTGTAGCTACAGTTAGAGTAAAAGGTAGATGGTACAAAAATAAAATGGCAACAGCAAGTAAGAGAGAGGTAAAAATGTATAAACTAAGGGAGGAGGAAGTTAGGGTGAGATATAAGCAACTATTGGCAGAAAGGTGGGCTAGTGCAAGTATGAGTAGTGGGGGAGTTGAAGAGATTTGGGATAGTTTTAAAAATGCAGTATTAGAATGGGGGGCAGATGTTTGAGGCTATTGGAGGGTGGGTGCAGGAGGAAAGAGGAGTGAGTGGTGGAATGAAGAAGTAAAGGGTGTGATAAAAGAGAAAAAGGTAGCTTATGAGAGGTTTTTACAAATCAGAAGAGTTAATAGAAGAGCAGAGTATATGGAGAAAGGTGAAGAGAGTGGTGAGAGAGTGCAAAAGAAGAGCAGATGAAAGAATGGGAGAGGCTCTGTCAAGAAATTTTGCTGAAAACAAGAAAAAATTTTGGAGTGAGATAAACAAGTTAAGAAAGCCTAGAGAGCGAATGGATTTTTCTGTTAAACACAGAGTAGGGGAGTTAGTAGATGGGGAGCTGGAGGTATTGGGTAGATGGCGGAATATTTTGAGTAACTTTTAAATGTCGTTGAAAAAAGGGAGGCGGTAATTTCATGCACTAGCCAGGGAGGTACAACATCGTTTAGGAGTGAAGAATAGCAGGATGTGAGTGTGGGGAAGGTGCATGAGGCATTACGTAGAATGAAAGGGGGTAAAGCAGCTGGAACTGACGGGATCATGACAGAAATTTTAAAAGCAGGGGATATATAGTGTTTGAGTGGTTGGTATTGTTGGTTAATAAATGTATGAAAGAGAGGAAGGTACCTAGGGATGGGCAGAGAGCATGTATGGTTCCTTTACATAAAGGGAAGGGGGATAAAAGAGATTGTAAGAATTATAGGGGAATAAGTTTACTGAGTATACCAGGTAAAGTGTACGGTAGGGTTATTATTGAAAGAATTAGAGGTAAGACAGAGAGTAGGATTGCCGATGAGCAAGAAGGCTTTAGAGTGGGTAGGGGATGTGTAGATCAAGTGTTTACATTGAAGCATATATGTGAACAGTATTTAGATAAAGATAAGCAAGTTTTCATTGCATTTATGGATTTAGAAAAGGCATATGATAGAGTGGATAGGGGAGCAATGTGGCAAATGTTTCAAGTGTCTTAGTAAGTTACTGATTGCTGTAAAGAGTTTTTATAAGGATAGTGAGAGTCAAGTTAGGGTGTGTAGGAGAGAGGGGGATTACTTCCCGGTAAAAGTAGGTCTTAGACAGGGATGTGTAATGTCACCATGGTTGTTTAATATATTTATAGATGGGGTTGTAAAAGAAGTAAATGCTAGGGTGTTGGGGAGAGGAGTGGATTAAATTATGGGGAATTAAATACAAAATGGGAGTTGACACAGTTACTTTTTGCTAATGATACTGTGCTTATGGGAGATTCTAAAGAAAAGTTGCAAAGGACGAGTTTGGGAGAGTGTGTAAAGGTAGCAAGTTAAAAGTGAACATAGATAAGAGTAAGGTGATGAGGGTATCAAACGATCTAAATAAAGAAAAAATTGGATATCACATTGGAGAGAGGGATTATGGAAGAAGTGAATGTTTTCAGATATTTAGGAGTTGACGTGTCAGCGGATGGGTTTATGAATGATGAGGTTGACCATAGAATTGATGAAGGAAAAAAGGTGAGTGGTGCGTTGAGGTATCTGTGGAGACAAAAAACGTTATCCATGGAGGCAAAGAAGGGAATGTACGAAAGTATAGTGGTACCAACACTCTTATATGGGTGTGAAGCATGGGTTGCAAATGCTGCAACGAGGAGGTGGCTGGAGGCAGTGGAGATGTCCTGTCTAAGGGCAATGTGTGGTGTAAATATTATGCAGAAAATTTGGAGTGTGGAAATTAGGAGGTGGTGTGGAGTTACTAAAAATATTAGCCAGAGGGCTGAAGAGGGGTTTTTGAGGTGGTTTGGTTTATTTTTGAAAGAATGGATCAAAGTAGAATGACTTTTAGAGCGTATAAATCTAGGGGAAGGAAGGCGGGGTGGGGTCTCCTCGAAAAGGTTGGAGGGGGGGGTAAAGGAGGTTTTGGGGGGCGAGGGACTTGGACTTCCAGCAAGCATTGTGAGCGTGTTAGATAGGAGTGAATGGAGACGAATGGTTTTGGGGCCTAACGAGCTGTTGGAAATGTGAGCAGGGTAACATTTTGTGAAGGGATTCAGGGAAACCAGTTAATTGATTTAGTTGGACTTGAGTCCTCGAAATGGCACTTTAAAGGAGGGGTCTGGGATAGTGACAGCTGGGACGGGCTTATTCTCAGCTGTCGTATCTGAGGGCCCTCTGCAAAGACGAGTGATTATGTATGAGTGGGTGAAAGTGTTGAATGATGATGAAAGTTTTTTTGGGGTTTTTGGATGTGGTGGGGCGGCCGACTTGTTGAAAAAAAAAAAAAAAATATATATATATATATATATATATATATATATATATATATATATATATATATATATATATATATATATATATATATATATATATATATATATATTTAAAACGTGGTAGTGTAGAAAGACGTGGTAGTGTGGGGAGAAAAGGATTGGGGAATAGTGTTGTAGAAGACTGGTTGTGAGAAGCCTGGTAGTGTAGAAGACTTTGGAGTGTAGAAAAACGTGGTAGTGAAGAGAAGACGTGGGAGTGAGAGAAACTTTGGGAGTGTGGAGAAACGTGAATTTTTGGGGAAGACATGGTTTTTGAAGACGTGGTAGTGTTGAGAAGACGTGGTTTGTGGGGAAGACGTGGTT
>WNWK01049932.1:0-13031 GCA_009830355.1 Cherax destructor
TAGCCAATGGTTGTTTTGACAAATATTAGGTACATAAATAGTAATGAAATAGTCACAAATACATATTTTCATACTGACAGGTGAACATGTCCACCTGCCTCAGTCACATACTATTGTCGACAATTTTTTTTTTTATTAACACAGGCCGTTTCCACCAAGGCATGGTGGCCCGACAAAGAAAAACTTTCATCATCATTCACTCCATCACTGTCTTGCCAGAGGCGTGCTACACTACAGCTACAAAACTGCAACATTAACACCCCCTCCTTCAGAGTGCCGGCACTGTACTTCCCATCTCCAGGAATCAAGTCCGACCTGCCGTTTTCCCTGAAACCCTTCATAAATGTTACCTTACCTACACTCCAACAGCCGTCAACTCCTAAAAACCATTTGTCTCCATTCGCTCCTATCTAACACGCTCACGCACGCTCAGAAGTCCACTATTGTCAACAAATATATACAAATTATTTATAGGTCCCAGCAATGTTTTTAGAAGTGTTGACTGTATGAAACTCTTTGAAGCACGGTGTCAGACAGAGTGGCACTCCACATTGCTCACACATGTATCCTGTGTCCTTTCGCTGTTGGGATCACCTCGTACTGTGGGCGCACACAATACACCTTTTTTGAAAATACTTCTTTTTTTTGGGCAGACAGTAGTGGTATGAGAAAGTGATTATTAAGCTGCAATCGGTCAGGTGCTTCTCACTCTGGCTGCTGCTTCTGTGTTTGGCTGTGGGTCGTCAAGTTTCCAATATTTTCTCAATCACTTGGGGCCACATCTGTCTCAAAGCCACTAAACTTGGGGTCAACATCACTTTCCTCAAAAGGAGTGTCTGTTAATATGAGAGGGCATGAGGAATCCCTGGGGTTTGCTATGCTGATTGCTCTAGATGGTGCTCAGAAAATTGGTTCTCCCACGAGGTACTACAAGGCCCCAGATTTTTTTAACATGGCTCACACCAAGTGCATAGACCCATTCTCTACTGCCTAGGCATATTAGGCCTCTGGCACAGAATTTGAATGCATGAAAAATAGTGCATTGATCTGTTCACGGAGATGCGTAGATCAACGCTTTTACATTTAAAAGGTTAACAACAACCTTTTACATTAATTTCTGTGTAATAGTTGACAGTAAAGCTGAACCCTTTCAGTAATTACTGTTATAATTTCTTTTGACAGTGCAATATCAGTAAAATGCTGATATGTACATAGTATATATTTGTTAAATGACATTTTGGATTTTTTTTTAATTTTGCTTGGAAGATTTGGGAATTTGTGCAAGTATATGGGCTTGAATATGGGTTCAACATATGGAACAATATTATTTTTCATTTATTTATATATACTAAAGCTGTTATGAGGTTTGGAATAAACAAAAATTAATCTTTGTCGCATCTAATTTTCCTGGTCATAATAACACTTGTTTGATGTCTCGTAGACTTGGAAATGTTTTGAAAATTATTTTTAAATATAAATATTCCCATATATATATATATATATATATATATATATATAATATATATATATATATATATATATATATACATGAGAAATGGTTACCTTTAACCCTTTGACTGTGCAAGCCCATTTCTGAAACTCTTTCTATGTCGCAAAATATTCGAGGAAAAAAAAATTTCTTATGAAATGATAGAGAATCTTTTCCCAATGGTTATGACACTAAAAGTACGAAATTTGATGGAAACTTACGAATTATGCTCTCGCAAAGTTAGCGATCTCTCGATATACAGTGGACCCCTGCCTAACGAGCACCCGGAAATTGTACAATTATGTAAGTATAATATTGTAAGTGCTTGTGGAAGTGTATTTTTGGGGGTCTGAAATAGACTAACCTACGTGACATTATTTCTTAAGGAAGTAAATTCGTTCGGTAATGGCACTTTAGCAGGCTTCTGGAATGAATTTTGCTCGTTAGGGGGGGGGGTCCACTGTATACGCATCGGCGAATTTGCCGACTTTGAGCCCTATTTTCGACCAATTCCATTGTCCCAGTCAACCAAACTCATTGATATTTCTTTAGAACTCCATTTGTTCTATCGACTGAGTACTGATTTCAACTACCCAATAAAGTGGTCAGAAATTGGCAATTTGGCCAATTTCACGCAAATTAAAAAATGCCAGTTTCAAAATATTGTCCAGAATAAACAATGCAAACATTCCTGGCACTAAAATAACATTTTCTCTGTTCATTAGTCATGTCTCCAAGCCCCTCTTATATTACTCTTGCGAGTGCCGCGTGCCCGTGCTCCGTGTTTTTTTTCGTGATTATCGCGATCTCGTTTGCGTGCCAGAACTCTAGACTGTGCCAGTGAACTTATAAGTTTCATCCGTCCAGCGCTTGGAACCAAACTAGCAGAAAAATTAGTATACACTGCGTCAAAAAGGAGGATTAGTGTGCAATACCTGCCAGAGTATACTTTCAAGAGGGGACGTTAGGCTTAGTGTACCGGGTGCAAATAACAACAATACTAGAACCTTTTTGCCAGAGGAAAGAGTCTCCAAGATAATAGTGTCATATATAGTGCTATAGTGTTTATCCCAGTGGTACTGTAATATATAGATAAGATACCAAATAAATGTAAGGTGAAATTTAAGGTGAATTTAGGCCTAAAGACGCAAGGTTCATGTGGTAAACAGTTGCCAACAGTCGCCAGAACCCTACCATGCAGGTCAGCTCGTATTAATAATTTTTAAACCTGCCAGTGTACCTGTCCAAAAATTTAGTGATACCATCCACCTAGTGTCATCATTCAGAAATCTTAGTGTTGCCGTAGCTATTAACCAGTAACAAATCGGTACTTATTGCGATGGAGTGACGTATACAGTTTGTGGTAATACACTAAACCTGTAGTTAGCAGTGGTCGCAATATACACAACGAAAATCAAATATTCCTCCAGTAATCTTCATCTTCAGAAGCCACGGCTGCTCCAACACGCAAGTTATACTTTTTGTATCAAACTGAACACATATTACTGTTAATTATTCTTCCAGTAGTCCTTTTCATGTGCTAGTCCAAAATCGCAGACTGGATACGTCCAAAATAATGTGATCCACAAATCCGGATTCGTCAAGAACAAGTGAACCAACGAGCAGCACGGCTGCTCCATCACGCAAGCTATATTTTTTGGTATCAAACTGAACACATATTACTCTGTTAAATACTCCCAGTAGTCCTTTTCATGTGCTAGTCCAAAATCACCGACTGGATACGCCCAAATAAGTGATCCACTAACCCGGATTCGCCGGATTTGTCAAGAACAAGTGAACGAACGGCCGGATTCAAACGGATTCGTTGAAAACAAGGTCTCCTCTGACCGGATTCATAGGATGACGGGGTTTACACGCCCTTATTAAACACCCAAACATAACTACAACAAATAGATACAACACAAATAGACAGATCTACCTTAAGGTGGTTATTAGTTAAAATATACAGTGAGCATAAACCGGATTCGTCCAAGAACTACGTGAACAAAGGACCGGATTCAAACGGATTCGTTGGAAACTGTTAAAAACAACTAAATACTTAGAGAAATTATAGACTAGCTAGCTAGGAGAGTGGTCAAGATGACCACCACCATGAAGATCTGTGTAGTCTGTAGAAAGGGTAAGGGACGAAAACAGGCCTGGATTGCTTGCAATCTCTGTGGTCAATGGTCCCATGGTATATGCAGGGATTTTCAACCAGTGACCACCCTTGACATAAACTCAGAGAGATGTTTTTGGGGTCTGCCCAAACGAGATACACCTGTATGAGGGAATTGCATCTATATTAAAAGACAAGAACACCAATAAAAGATCCTTCTTAAAAGACATGTCAACATGGTATGACAGCTGGGAAAATAAGATGGGTGGTTTGGAAGGGGCTGTCTTGAACGACAGCGCTCCTGAGGGTGCTAGCGTTGTCCTGGAGGATAGTTCTCCTGAGGGTGCTAGTGTTGTACTGGAGGACAGTGCTCCTGAGGGAGCTAGTGTTGTCCTAGAAAACAGTGCTCCTGAGGGTGCTAGTGTTGTCCTGGAGGATAGTTCTCCTGAGGGTGCTAGTGTTGTCCTGGAGGACAGTGCTCCTGAGGGCGCTAGTGTTGTCCTAGAAGACAGTGCTCCTGAGGGTGCTAGTGTTGTCCTGGTGGACAGTGCTCCTGAAGGTGCTAATGTTAGAGATGAAACAAAAGGGGATGTTAGCACTAGTGCTGAAGATAGAAATGAGACAGGAAAGCACGCACCAATAGGGAATACATTAGGGAACACAGTCACAAAAAAACAAAGCCAACACAAACCAGGCCTATGCAAATATTATGCATTTGGTATCTGCAGGCATGGAATTTCTGGGAAAACAGATGGGACATGCAACTTTGACCACCCCAGAAAATGCCGTGCCCACATGACAACAGGAAAATGCAACCTCCCTTTCTGTAAGCTTTTCCACCCTGAAATGTGTCACTCATCAGTTCAGGAAAGACAGTGCTATAACCTATATTGCCAGGCCCACCACCTAAAGGGAACAAGACGACACAGAACATCCAGACCATGGGAAAACCTGGGTAGAAAAAGCTACTCCAGAGAGAGAGGTTTTTTAGCGCAAGGAAGGAAAAATGACAGAAATCATACACCAACTGCAATCATTTCTGGAGTGGAACCACAGTCAATGGCCTCCACTCCAGAACAACAGATATTAGTGCCAGGAAAAAAAGACCCCCTCCATACCACCAATACCACCAATCCAACGACATTCATCTTTGCAAATATACAGGGTCTAAAGCCAGCAACAAACAACAAGATACCTTACATCCGTGGACTGCTTACAGAGTCAAATGCAATGTTTGCGGCTTTCACAGAGACCCACATAAAGGATCACTTGGACAATGAAATATGGATCCCTGGCTACAACCTATACAGATGTGACAGAGTGAACAGGCAAAGGGGGGTTGGCCTGTATATCACAGAGTCACTTATATGCTCAGAACTACTAAATGCCTCAAATGATGTAGTTGAAGTTTTAGCAGTAAAGATCGAGAATCAAAACCTGGTCATCGTGGTTGTATACAAGCCTCCGGATGCAACGTCCCAACAATTCCAGGAACAGCTTCTGAAAATTGACCAATGTCTGGAAAACCTTCCAGCCCCTGCCCCCAACATCTTGTTCCTGGGGGACTTCAACCTAAGGCACCTAAAATGGAGGAATATTGCAAATAATGTGGTAGCAGAGATAACACCAGGAGGCAGCTCAGATGAAAACTCGCACACACACGAGCTTTTAAATCTCTGCACCAAATTCACCTTAAACCAGCAAATAATAGAGCCTACAAGATTGGAGAATACACTGGACCTCATCTTCACTAACAATGATGATCTGATACGAAATGTCATCATATCAAAAACGATATATTCAGATCACAACATAATAGAGGTCCAGACATGCATGAGGGAGGCCCCAGATCAACAAAATGTGACCAGTCGCGAGGGAGCCTTCTCCAATTTCAACTTCAATAACAAAAACATAAGGTGGGACCAAGTAAACCAAATCCTAAATGATATAAACTGGGAAGATAGCCTAAGCATCACGGATCCTAACCTATGTCTAGAACAAATTAACTCTGTGGCACTTGAGGTTTGCTCAAGGCAAATTCCCGTAAGGAAAAGGAGGAGAAGATGTAAACTAGAAAGAGAGAGGCGCTCCCTATAGAGGCGAAGGCAAAGAATAACAGAGCGGCTACAAGAGGCCAATATATCTGAAATACGTAGGGAGGCACTGGTCAGAGAAATAGCAAACCGAAATAAAACTAAAAGAATGTTACAGGAATCAAGAAACGCGGGAAGAACTAAAAGCCATAAATGAAATTGAAAGAAACCCAAAGTATTTCTTTTCTTATGCCAAAACAAAGTCGAGAACAACATCCAGTATTGGGCCCCTACTAAAACGAGATGGGTCCTACACAGATGACAGCAAGGAAATGAGTTTTTTTTTTTTATATTTTATTAAAAACAGTACAGACAAGTATAGACAAGAATAGTTACAACAGGAACAAAATATGTATGTGATAATATAATAATTATACACTGTCATAATCCAACACGTCAGCAGGATAGAAATTTGACTTTTCATATTCGATGTAAACCCGTTACATCATAACCCGCATTTGCGGAAACACAACATTCAAAACAATGATAAGTACTGTAACAAGCATAGTATTATGTCACTAACTACAATTACAAACCAAGAACCCCCTCCCCCTCCCGGAGCACCGTACAACACGTGCTCTAGTAGCAGGACCCTCCTGCAGCTCCACACTGTACAAATCACGAGGGAAACCCCAACTTAACTTATTTGTGTTGAGATCCCAACACAGTGTTTCTCAACATAATTCATCATACCTCCGAACTCTAAACATAAACATCTAACCATGTGTACTTTAAATATGTTGATACCGTTATTTAAACTTTTACATCTTATTGAAAACGGTACATACAGGTATATACAATACAATAAAAGATACCAAATATGAATGGAAATTATGTTCAACAATGCTTATTAATATTACAACACGCCGACAACACCCCCCCCCCCCTAAAACATTTACAAATCAAAATCAACCGTACCATGTATACTATTTGACCATACATAGATGTTGTTCGTTTGCCTTAGTATTACATACAAGTTAAGTCGAAACACATATTTGTTCAATACAAATTATCTTTGTGGACACTCGACTCCAGTCCAACTCTCATGTATGTTACATGGGGATCAAGAAGTACCTAAGTTTATGTTTCCAATCATTACAAAACATTCGAGGCTACAAACACAATTCTCCTACCACAGGCCTTGTTCATGGTAAGCATACCATCCAAGGTTAATTGCCATAACTCTCCACATGCTTTGGTGTGCTCCCTAACACAAAACTAGGTGTCCTTTTGATATCAGCAGAAAAACCTTAGGTTCTCTGGCATTAGATCTCTTATGCTCTTAATTCACCCCCCCCCCCCCCTCTTACTAGGTACACACAACACCTAACTAAACGTCAGTACTTATTACCAGTATATATCGGAACACATAAGAAATTTTAACACATGACCAAGCAACACTAATAAGAATCATAGCCTAATTGTATACTATGTTCTATCCATCAGATATACGACTTGGAAATCTCTCCATGTTGTCAATTCGCACAATCTGAGTCGGTCCTATGAAAGGCCACAAAAGTAACGCAAACAGAGGATATAACCCTTATTTGGCACAATGGGTTATCACTGTCTTTGAAAGTCTTCGGACTAAATAGCCCGATTTGAATATCCAACTCTCATACCTGGAGTCTACCTGGAGAGAATTCCAGGGGTCAACGCCCCCGCGGCCCGGTCTGTGACCAGGCCTCTTGTTGGACCAGAGCCTGATCAACCAGGCTGTTACTGCTGGCCGCACGCAGTCCAACGTACGAACCACAGCCCGGCTGATCAGGTACCGACTTGAGGTGCCTGTCCAGTGCCTGCTTGAAGACAGCCAGGGGCTTGTTGGTAATCCCCCTGATGTATGCTGGGAGGCAGTTGAACAATCTTGGGCCCCTCACACTTATTGTGTTGTCCCTCAACGTGCTAGTGGCACCCCTGCTCTTCATTGGGGGAATGTTACATCGCCTGCCGAGTCTTTTGCTTTCTTACGGAGTGATTTTTGTGTGCAAGTTTGGTACTAAGCCCTCGAGAATTTTCCATGTGTATATAATAATGTATATCTCCCGCCTGCGTTCTAGAGAGTACAGGTTTAGGAACTTCAAGCGTTCCCAGTAGTTGAGGTGGTTTATCGCACTTATGCGTGCGGTGAAGGTTCTCTGCACATTTTCAAGGTCAGCAATTTCACCCGCCTTGAAAGGTGCAGTTAGTGTGCACAATATTCCAGCCTAGATAGAACAAGCGATCTGTAAAGTGTCAACATGGGCTTGGCATCCCTGGTTTTGAAGGTTCTCATTATCCATCCTGTCATTTTTCGAGCAGATGCAATTGCTACATTGTTATGGTCCTTGAAGGTGAGATCCTCTGACATGATCACTCCCAGGTCTTTGACATTAGTTTTCGCTCTATTGTGTGGTTGGAATTAGTTTTGTACTCCGATGAGATTTTAATTTCTTCACGTTTTCCGTATCTGAGTAATTGAAATTTCTCATCATTGAACTTCATATTGTTTTCTGCAGCCCATTTAAAGATTTGGTTTATGTCTGCTTGGAGTCTTGCAGTGTCTTCAACGGTGGACACTGTCATACAGATTCGGGTGTCATCTGCAAAGGAAGACACAGCACTGTGGCTTATATCCCTGTCAATGTCTGATATGAGGATGAGGAATAGGATGGGAGCAAGTACTGTGCCTTGTGGAACAGAGCTTTTCACAGTAGCTGCCTCAGACTTTGCTCTGTTGACTACTACTCTTTGTGTTCTACGTGTTAGGAAATTATAAATCCATCTACCAACTTTTCCTGTTATTCCTTTATCACGCATTTTGTGTGCTATTACACCATGGTCACACTTGTCAAAGGCTTTTGCAAAATCTGTGTATATAACATCTGCATTCTGTTTATCTTCTAGAGCATCCAGGACCTTGTCGTAGTGGTCCAGTAGTTGGGACAGACAGGAGCGGCCTGCTCTAAACCCATGCTGTCCTGGGTTGTGCAATTGATGGGTATCAAGATGGGTGGCGATCTTGCTTCTTAGAACCCTTTCAAAGATTTTTATGATATGGGACGTTAGCGCAATTGGTCTGTAGTTCTTTGCTATTGCTTTACTGCCCCCTTTGTGGAGCGGGGCTATGTCTGTTGTTTTTAGTAGCTGCGGGACGATCCCAGTGTCCATGCTCCCTCTCCATAGGATGTTAAAAGCATGTGATAGGGGCTTCCTGCAGTTCTTGATGAACACGGAGTTCCATGAGTCTGGGCCTGGAGCGGAGTGCATGGGCATGTCATTTATTGCCTTTTCAAAGTCATTTGGCGTAGTGATGATGTCAGAAAGGCATGCGTCTGTCAAGTTCTGTGGCACTCTCATGAAAAAATCATTTAGGTTTTCGATTTTCAGTCTGGTTAGTGGCTCGCTAAAGACTGAGTCATACTGGGATTTAAGTAACTCACTCATTTCCTTGCTGTCATCTGTGTAGGACCCATCCGGTTTAAGTAGGGGCCCAATACTGGTTGTTGTTCTCGACTTTGATTTTGCATAGGAAAAAAAATACTTAGAGTTTCTTTCAATTTCATTTATGGCTCTTAGTTCTTCCCGTGTCTCTTGATTCCTATAAGATTCCTTTAGTTTTAATTCGATGTTTGCTATTTCTCTGACTAGTGTCTCCCTACGTATTTCAGAGATATTGGCCTCCTGTAGCCGCTCCGTTATTCTGTGCCTTCGCCTGTATAGGGAGCGCCTCTCTCTTTCTAGTTTGCATCTTCTCCTCCTTTTCCTTAAGGGAATTTGCCTTGAGCAAACCTCAAGTACCACAGAGTTAATTTGTTCAAGACATAGGTTGGGATCCGTGATGCTTAGGCAATCTTCCCAGTTTATATCATTTAGGACTTGGTTTACTTGGTCCCACCTTATGTTTTTGTTATTGAAGTTGAATTTGGAGAAAGCTCCCTCACGGCTGATCACATTTGTTGATCTGGAGCTCCCGCATGCATGTCTGGACCTCTATTATGTTGTGATCTGAGTATATTGTTTTGATATGATGACATTTCGTATCAGATCATCATTGTTTGAAGATGAGGTCCAGCGTATTCTCTAATCTTGTGGGCTCTACTATTTGCTGGTTTAAGGTGAACTTGGTGCAGAGATTTAAAAGTTCATGCATGTGTGAATTTTCATCTGAGCTGCCTCCTGGTGTTATCTCTGCTACCACATTGTTTGCAATGTTCCTCCATTTTAGGTGCCTGAGGTTGAAATCCCCCAGTAGCAAGATGTTGGGGGCAGGAGCTGGAAGATTTTCCAGACAGTGGTCAATTTTCAGAAGCTGTTCCTGGAATTGTTGGGACGTTGCATCCGGGGGCTTGTAGACAACCACGATGACCAGGTTTTGATTCTCGACCTTAATTGCTAATACTTCAACTACATCATTTGAGGCATTTAGTAGTTCTGAACATATAAGTGACTCTGTGATATACAGGCCAACCCCCCCTTTTTGCCTATTCACTCTGTCACACCTGTATAGGTTGTAGCCCGGGATCCATATTTCATTGTCCAAGTGATCTCTTATGTGGGTCTCTGTGAAAGCCGCAAACATAGCATTTGACTCTGTAAGCAGTCCACTAATGTAAGGTACCTCTATACTACTCTATACTACTATATTAAACCGACTCTCTCCATGCAAAAGAAGTTTACCTACCACTTATAACTAACAGTTCCACCAAAATGATAAAATCATGCATTGTCTCCATTTTGAACTCCCCCCAGTCTGAGTCAACGATCACACCGAGAACCTAACCCCGGACCAACTACAGGTCACCTTCCCTCATCCTAGGCCACATCCCACATCTTGCACACCGTTTCACTAGCGCACTTCATACATAAAATGAAAAACACCCTCCCCCCTCACCGAAGACCAGCCCACACGCTCCGTCATGGTACCATTCAACACGCAGTGGATGTCACAAACCCTTTAATACATCCATCCTTAGATGTCTATATCCCAACGAAAAGTCTCTCTCCCAGCTATGTCCATACACTTCACGATTTCTACATTTCGTTCTGTAAAACCGACACGCCAGTGCCCTGATGCGCGTCGCACTTCTAATCTCCCACATCCCCCAAGAAACATATAAAAAATCGAGTACCAAGTACGAAACCGATCGTCGGACCGCATCCGAACAACCCCATACCTCTAAACTTAACGCCCTAAGCATTGACAATCCCTCACCGCCTACCTGTCGTAGGACGCCCTGAAACCAGTTCCTCACCCTTATTAATTCTTCACAAAAGTATACGACATGGTAGGCCATTTCCGGCCATCCACACCGTACACAGTTTTGATCCCGAGTCACACCCATTACATACAACTGCGCCCTAGACGCTAGGATGCCATGAAGGAAACGGAATCAGTTTCTCGAACCCGAGGTTGCAATCGCAATCTCTTGAACCAATACCATATGGTCTTCCAATGGTAACCTGAATAAACCTCCTACCAATGACCTCACCCACGTACATACCAATATTATCCAGCTTACATACCTTTACCCTCTTGGGGTCTTGTGCTACCAATAGATGCCGCAACATGGCTTCACACAACATTAAATCCTTACCCACCCACCACCTTCTAACCTCTCTCATTACTGCGTGAACCCTCGCCCCCTAACTCCGCCTCGCTCTAGATATTCCTGCCGCACATAAATACCAATCAAACGCCTATGTACCGGTATTAACCCCATACCTCCCTTAGCTATTTTTGTCATGACAACATCCTTCCCCAACCAATGTCGACGGTATCCCCATAAAAACAAAACCTCCTCTGTAACCCGTACATCCCCCCGGAAGCAAGGGATAAACTGCGCCACAAACCAAATTTACTATACAAAGGACGTTTATGACAATTACCCTCTAAGTATTGTCACCTCACTAAGGCATGCAGCCATTCTACGAATGGCTGCATCTAAACAAAGACGAATTAATTTTCTTGCAGATCTCTCCTGTCACAAAAATGTTTTTACATATTTTAAGGCCTGACAGTTTTCCACCCATACCCTTGCCCAACGTCCCCCACCCAGGACCCCCCTCCAAAAATTTAGATTTTCCCCATTACACATGCCAACCATCTCCAAAAAAAAACTATAACCCTGTTAATGAATTCCAAACCTACCCTACTTGCACCTTTAAATGGTAGTATCATCAACGATCCTATGATGCCCACCTCTGCACCCTGGCCCCTAAAACCCTGCCCCACTCCTCCGTTAACAAACCCCATAAAAAGGGTCCTGCAAACAGGCAAACAAGAGCTGGGAGGGGACCCCTCCGCAGCCCCACCCCATGCCTATCGCGGACCCCACCCTCCCATTCACCTAAAACCCGAGTTTTGCATCAATGTATAGCATACGCACCCATGACACTACCCCTTCCCAAAACCCTGTTTTAATAATATTCCCAAAAAAAGTCTCCTATCTACATTATCAAAAGCCTTTTCCCCAATCCAATCCCAATACTCCTCCCCCCTACGTTCCTCCACAAAACCTTTAATTCCCACGATGACCGGCTAGTGATACCGCCCTTGTGGAGAGCCGCTGCAGGACACAATCGGCACCACCCCGGGGGCCCCCAACAATAAAAAAACAGTACGGCGATGGCCCAGCGGCTGTGGTCTCGCTCTTAAAAAAATACATTCGTGATGGATTACGGTGCAAATATGTCGCCAAGCTTAGCTTTTCTGAGGACATATGCCCACATCCCTGCCCAGGCAGTCATTAGATGTATTTTCTTCTTTGCGAAAATGGGCCCATGGATTTTGTGTTCAATTGGGGCCAGAAATGAGGCCTGTGTTTTTTTCACAACAATTTATTGAACACAAATATCCGGGCTACCTGGCGGCGATTCTGAGCTAGATTTACAGCAAAATGGAGCGTTTGAAAACCTGAGGGCGACTCACCCCAGTGTATCAACGGCTGCCCCAGGAATGGAAGCACTGGTTTAAGACTTTCGAAAACTTCGAGAGCCTTTCCTCAGGAAGATCTAGATAAACTAAGCCGCTCATCAACTTTGTGTCACCTAAAATCTATGAGGTTATTTCTGAGTGTAATACCTATGAAGATGCTATCAATGCCCCCAAGTCTCAGTATATTAAGCCCACAAATGAAATCTTTGCACGATATCGTCTTGCAACTCGCCGCCAACAGATTGGTGAACCTTTAGGGAATACTTTAACTTGAAAATATTAAGGTAAGGACTGTAACTTCCGAGGGTGACGGGTTCTCAGTATTGTAGAAGGGGTCCATCAGGGATGCTTTTATCAGTGGCCGCAATCACCAATAATAAGGCAGCGTTTATTGGAGAATAAAACCTGGACTTA
>WNWK01049933.1:0-13031 GCA_009830355.1 Cherax destructor
GGTGGTCCACTGAGTGAAATAATGAGTAAACAATTTTATGTGGACAACTTCCTGGGGGTGACGTCAACTGAAGAGGAGCTAATGAAGATATATGAAGGAGCTAATGACATAATACAAGGTGCAAATATGCCTCTCAGGGAGTGGAACAGTAATTCGTCCAGGTTAAAGGACCGAATAAATAAAGATAATCCCGGAGATGAAGTATCTGGGTGTAGCAATGTATTGGGACTGACTTGGGATACTGAAAGAGACTTGATAACGTTAAAGCCTAATAATTATAGTATGCCCAATAAATTAACGAAGAGAACCCTGCTTGCTGAAGTTTCAAAATGTTTCGATCCACTAGGCTTAGTGGCGCCTCTTACAATCCGAGGGAAATTGTTGGTACAAGAGGCATGGAAGCAGAATTGTTCTTGGGATGAAACCCTACTTGAGGAATTCACTAACAGGTGGGAAGAATTAATTGGTGATTACGAGAAAATTCCAATGTTGGAGTTCCCGTGCCGGGTGGCAGTTCAAGAAGGGAATCATATACTCCACATCTTTTGCGATGCTTCTAAATTAGCGTATGGAGCAGTCGCTTATCTTCAATGTAATAAAGACATTTCTCTTGTCATGTCTAAAGCTAAAGTGGCTCCAATTAAATTACGTACCTTACCTCAGTTGGAATTAACCGCCATTTAATAATGAGGTATCCTTGCAGTGGATTCGTAACGAAAAACAACAAGATTGTGTACGTGCAAATTAGTCGCAAAAATTTACGAGATACAATTTGAATCGTCTAACAACGAACTCTGCCCGGCCACAGTGTGGAAAATATTGGTATTTTCCGAAAGTTGTAATTGATAAACTTTCCAATATGAACAGATATCCTTAATGTACCGCTGGTAGCTTACGTTCATGGGGGTATGAATAGAGAACCATCATACCAGCGGGGAGGAAGCGGCAGGAAGCAGGGCAGAGGGGAAAGAGAGGGAGTAGTAGGCAGTGAAAATCCAGCCTACACACTGGAATTCAGGTGACGGGATGGCCTGCCGAATTTGGAGATTCCGGCCGCCAAACCGGACTTAATTACCTCCTTTCGTAATGTGGAGGAGTATCCAGTGACGCGGTGAATATAAAGTGGGACAATCGGTCCAGGAGGTCCAGTAATAGGGCAGTAATTGTGGAAATAACGAATGGCGCCGGCATGGTATGTCCGCATAGGCCTATTTGAACTCAGTGAAGCGACCATACGACAGGGTAAAGTCGTAACCCCTGATGCTGGGGGGCTTTCGTCTTAGAAGAGATTGAAATATATGTTCGATGAACTTTGTGAAATGGTGAATATAGTGAAACCGAGTTGTAAATAATCAGGGGGTGATTGTACCGGGCGGGTCTAGCGTGGGTACGCCATACCCCGACCGCCATGTTGGATGCGGAGGAGATGAACTAACATATCGCAAGTTGTCTACTCGAAATCCAAGTATCGAGACGGTGAATGTGTATAAACTAGTGGGGCATTAAGCCAGGATATATGTAGTGTGTAAAGTTATACGTATAAACAGTAATAAGGTCGGAATAGTGAGAGGATCTGAATCACTACCCCGACCAACCACATGTTAACTAACGCCCGGTCTCGTGGGCGTATAAGAGTTCACGGAAATTAACCTTCCTTGACTCGACGGGACAACTCTTACCATCGTGATCGAACCAGATCGCAGGAAGACGTCAACAACGAAGCGACTCCCTCATCTAAAGCTAAGTACTCATCTGTCGTTTTTGTTATTGGCCAATAATATTGTTACGCACAGTAGATGTACTTTAGCTAGGTCAATGATCTACCATGCACCGCTATGATGCTGTTAATTAGGTGAGTGATTGTCATGTTAACTTAATTGTGTGTTCTCTACCTTTCTTTCTACTTGATCAGTCACCCATAACCTATACAGTCCACTTGAATTTAATCATACCATAATTATTAATATCATCTACTCAGATTTATTTATACTGGTCCAGAGTGCAGTGGGCTAACGTGAGAATATTGAAGGTACCCCTTGGGTGCGGCCAGGAGTGGGTAAAGTTCTCACATACCTTAAAGGGAATGACTGCGGTAAAATTATACTAGTCGGTCATCTCCCTGGGAGTTGCCAGAAGTACTTGTAGCCAAGCCGAAGCCTGGCCACTACAACATCAGTCAGTCTGTTCACATTGCAAGTTGCTCCATAAACATACTTATCTACATTCATGTTATCATAGTGGGTTATAGATCTACTCAGGCTTCTAACTGCATTCCTATAGCTATTATTTTCATTATTTATTTCTCTCCTAATATTATTCCTAATGCTAGACACAGATATACCAAAGTTATATTCTACATTCTCCTTATGGGTGCTCTTCTTGGCTAACATATCAACTTTATCATGAAGGAGTAATCCAATGTGTGACGGAATCCATAGCAAATGTACTTTAATTCCTTTGTCCCGGATTTTTGAGTATCTATACCTGGCTTCTCCAATGAGCATGCTGTTAGAGTCATTATATGAGTCAAGAGCCTTCAATGATGACATAGAATCAGTAATGATGATAGAGTCAAGCTCAGTGTCATAAGTTAGCTTTAGTGCCATAAGGATTGCAAACAATTCAGTTTGTAGTGTAGACGCCCAGTTGTTAATTCTTATGCCTAGTTCAAAAAAATTATTATTGTTCTTAACTAGGGAGGTGGCAACCAGAGCAGATGCAGCCCTGCCAGAAGACTCCTGGGGAGATACACAGATGATGATCAAACTAAATGCAAATTATGTGATCAGGCATATGGTCACTGTCTTGAACACTATGTGCTAAATTGTCCACTTATTGAGGAATATAGAGATAGACAGTATAATAACCTATGTGGCATGTCAAGATATCTTATTAGTGAAGGTAGGATACCACTTATTCTAAGCAAATTTCCTAAATTTGCTTGTAACAGATAAGTGAACTGTAGATATAAATCCAAATTAATTTCCATGAACATGCCTATCTGTGCTCATGATAATGCGAGCACAGATGGGCATGTTTGTGGAGCAACTTGCAATGTGAACAGACTGACTGATGTTGTAGTGGCCAGGCTTAGGCTTGGCTACAGGTACTTCTGACAGTTTGGGAGACACAGATGATGATCAAACTAAATGCAAATTATGTGATCAGACATATGGTCACTGTCTTGAACACTATGTGCTTAATTGTGCACTTATTGAGGAATATAGAGATAGACAATATAATAACCTATGTGACATGTCAAGATATCTTATTCATGAAATAAGATACCTGCTTGTAATAGATAATTGAAATGTAGATATAAACCCAAATGTACAATTGTTAACCCTTTGGGGCCTAGTGCCTAGGCCTTTTGTGTATCCATATGCTCTTGCGCTACCGTCCACAGGATGGATATGGGGTGCACAATAAACTAGCCACTTCGGTGGCAAAATCTAAAAAATCTAATCCTGGGAGTTGGTTTATTGCAAGTGGCGGTGTCCCAGATAGACTTATCTCCCACAATTCCCCACAGTACACATCAATGGGTAGGAAACGTAAGCAATGCACCCAGATATTTCTGGGGAGGGGCACAGGGCCTACCCAACTGGCAATAATTTGGGATTTTCCTTTAAGTCTCTTGGGCTTGACGATATGCTCGCTTAGAGTCAAATGGGATGGGTCCATGTCGAGAGGTTATCCAAATATTATGATACTGACCCCTTTTTTAAAGTGATACGTGTCTGATGGAGGACGAAGCAGCTTAATATCCCCATAGGTTGTGTTAAGTAGATCACTGATCAGTTCTTTGTTCTGTTCCACAAACACAAAGTTGTGTGAGTTTTTTCCAAAGTGGATTCTCGCCTTCGGATATGCATTTACTGTTGCCATTAGCCATGCACACCTACCCTGCAGCAGGGTGTTGTCAGGGAAGTTCAGCTTAACACAGTCTTCCTTAGAAGAAAGGCTTTTTGCACCCTGTGTGCACCATGGACGTCTAGGTGTACATTGCCTACGAGTCAAGTGAGCCTGACTACGTCGGCGCTCTTGCCCTTTCTCACTTTTCCTTCTTTGTTTACTTATAAAGATCTGGAATCTATCATCATTGTCATCACCTGCAGAAATATATTCGTCTGTGACAGTTGCCATGTTTGCCGGTGATGATAGCTCATGTAAGACTCAGAGTATTAATAATATGGTACAATAATGGATTGTACAGACAAGGTCTTACACCTAATCACAAATCACAAGATGAGAATAAAGAGAGGTTGAACGGTGGGTAATATTGATTACAAAAATATTACACAATACAGGCTACTGCCACCTAATATGATACCTCATTAAATTAAAAATATTGCAGACATTACAAGTAATTAAAATGTTTAAGGTACACTGCATGAGAATTGACAACTCACTGAATTACACTGTATAAAATAAGGAGATACATTGAAAATGCAATGACATGGAAAATATTACTGCAATGTGAATTAATTGTAAAAGTGAGCTTCTTTACTCTTAATTCAATGAAGAAATATACTAGTAAAAATGTAAAACAATGCAAAGTAGAAATACAAACAGTAATTTTATGCAATTTGAAAATATACTGGAAAACAAATTTCCTAAAAGAAATGACACTAAGAACTAATATGCAATACTGACACAATTAAAAGAAGTGTATTACTGAAAAGATTGCACTGAATTTTTAATTTTAGCACCTGTCAGAAATAGACAATAAGTAAATTAAAATAGAGCACAAAATACTATGTAGAATAATTGCAGAAATTAGTCACTGGAGAACAATAAATAAAAAAAAAATAAAAAAATAATACAATGTATACAACGAAGAAGTGAACACTTACTGGCTGTTGAACACAGAAATCAAGGGATCACTTACAGGTATCTGGTGTAAGACCAGGGTTCACTTACAGGTATCTGGTGTAAGACCAGGGTTCACTTACAGGTATCTGGTGTAAGACCAGGGTTCACTTACAGGTATCTGGTGTAAGACCAGGGTTCACTTACAGGTATCTGGTGTAAGACCAGGGTTCACTTACAGGTATCTGGTGTAAGACCAGGGTTCACTTACAGGTATCTGGTGTAAGACCAGGGTTCACTTACAGGTATCTGGTGTAAGACCAGGGTTCACTTACAGGTATCTGGTGTAAGACCAGGGTTCACTTACAGGTATCTGGTGTAAGACCAGGGTTCACTTACAGGTATCTGGTGTAAGACCAGGGTTCACTTACAGGTATCTGGTGTAAGACCAGGGTTCACTTACAGGTATCTGGTGTAAGATCAGGGTTCACTTACAGGTATCTGGTGTAAGACCAGGGTTCACTTACAGGTATCTGGTGTAAGACCAGGGTTCACTTACAGGTATCTGGTGTAAGACCAGGGTTCACTTACAGGTATCTGGTGTAAGACCAGGGTTCACTTACAGGTATCTGGTGTAAGACCAGGGTTCACTTACAGGTATCTGGTGTAAGACCAGGGTTCACTTACAGGTATCTGGTGTAAGACCAGGGTTCACTTACAGGTATCTGGTGTAAGACCAGGGTTCACTTACAGGTATCTGGTGTAAGACCAGGGTTCACTTACAGGTATCTGGTGTAAGACCAGGGTTCACTTACAGGTATCTGGTGTAAGACCAGGGTTCACTTACAGGTATCTGGTGTAAGACCAGGGTTCACTTACAGGTATCTGGTGTAAGACCAGGGTTCACTTACAGGTATCTGGTGTAAGACCAGGGTTCACTTACAGGTATCTGGTGTAAGACCAGGGTTCACTTACAGGTATCTGGTGTAAGACAGGGTTCCAGTTCAATGAACACTTCCAATTATGTACATGTACTTATTTAACTCAGGTTACTACTCATATTTACTAAAGTTAGAAGTCTAACATAAGGTCTAACATAAACATTCAGACTTCTTGTATGGGTGCTAATAATATGGTACAATAATGGATTGCACAGACAAGGTCTTACACCTAATCACAAATTACAAAGATGGGAATAAAGAGAGGTAGAACGATAGGTAATATTGATCACAAGATTTAATTCAATGATAACTTAATCTTGATATGATAACATTGCACAATGATGGTGAAGACAACCACCCACACCCAACCACAAATTACATATATACATATACACATACACGGACATATACATACATACATACATATACATACACATACACACACATATACACATATACATACACACACAAAACAAAACTATGTTGCAATGACAATGAGATAAATCACTGTCCAACTTCTTTGGGCCATCCTAGGTAACTCACACGTTACTATGTACTCACCTATTTGTGGTTGCAGGGGTCGAGTCATAGCTCCTGGCCCCGCCTCTTCACTGATTGCTACTAGGTCCTCTCTCTCCCTGCTCCATGAGCTTTATCAAACCTCGTCTTAAAACTATGTATAGTTCCTGCCTCCACTACGTCGCTTTCTAGGCTATTCCACTTCCTGACAACTCTATGACTGAAGAAATACTTCCTAACATCCCTTTGACTCATAGGAGTCTTCAACTTCCAATTGTGACCCCTTGTTTCTGTGTCCCCTCTCTGGAACATCTTGTCTCTGTCCACTTTATCTATTCCTTGCAGTATTTTATATGTCGTTATCATGTCTCCCCTAACCCTCATATCCTCTAGTGTCGTCAGGCCAATTTCCCTTAACCTTTCTTCGTAGGACAATCCCCTTAGCTCTGGGACTAGTCTTGTTGCAAACCTCTGCACTTTCTCTAATTTCTTGACGTGCTTGACCAGGTGTGGGTTCCAAACTGGTGCTGCATACTCCAGTATGGGCCTGACGTATATGGTGTACAGAGTCTTGAATGATTCCTTAGTGAGGTATTGGAATACTATTCTTAGGTTTGCCAGCCGCCCGTATGCTGCAGCAGTTATCTGATTGATGTGTGCCTCAGGAGATGTGCTCGGTATTATACTCAACACCAAGATCTTTTTCCTTGAGTGAGGTTTGCAGTCTTTGGCCACCTAGACTATACTCTGTCTGCGGTCTTCTTTGCCCTTCCCCGATCTTCATGACTTTACATTTGGCAGGGTTAAATTCTAGGAGCCAGTTACTGGACCAGGCTTGTATCCTGTCCAGGTCTCTTTGTAGTCCTACCTGATCCTCGACTGATTTAATTCTTCTCATTAACTTCACATCATCTGCAAACAGGGACACTTCTGAGTCTATCCCTTCTGTTATGTCATTCACATATACCAAAAACAGTACAGGTCCTAGGATTGACCCTTGTGGAACCCCACTCGTCACAGGTGCCCACTTTGACACCTCGTCACGTACCATGACTCATTGTTGCCTCCCTCTCAGATATTCTCTGATCCATTGCAGTGCCTTTCCTGTTACGTGTGCCTGATCCTCTAGCTTTTGCATTAACCTCTTGTGAGGAACTGTGTCGAATGCCTTCTTGCAGTCCAAGAAAATGCAGTCTATCCACCCCTCTCTCTCTTGTCTTACTTCTGTTACCTTGTCATAAAACTCCAGTAGGTTTGCGACACAGGATTTTCCTTCCCTGAAACCGTGCTGGTTGTCGTTTATAAGCTTGTGTCTTTCTAGGTGCGCCAAAACTCTCCTCCTGATGATCTTCTCCATGACTTTGCATACTATACACGTCAGTGACACAGGTCTATAGTTTAATGCCTCGTGTAGAAACTTGTTTTGGGACTGGCTCCTTGTAAGCTGCACTTAGAGCAAGCACTGTTGACACCGACACTCTGAAACACTTCTCTCAGACTTACAAGTGGCTATGGTACAAATTTCTAGCTAATTGCAGTAAGGGGAATCCCACACTGCCTACACAATACTGGAAGGGGGTTTACTTACTTGAAAAAAGTGACTATGTGTGTCCTTGTCTTCCTTATCTATAACCCCCTCCTAACACCATGTGCAGTGGAGAAACTTTGTCTGCAAAATATGGGGTAATTAGTGTCCTGCCTGCACCTCAGAGTTCCCTTGTTCCTAGGATATCCCTTGAGCAATATATGCAGTAAGTAACACTAGCTTCCAGACTTGAACTTAAGAGACGACGCTGGTACATACCAACACAAAGGCGTCCGTCCGCTTAAGACCCACAGATAACTCACTAACGTTTCCCCCAGAAAACTGGCCAGATACTGAAAGAAAGCCTAGTCTTACTGTAATGGGTCTGGATGGAGAGAGATTTCCACGGTACTTCGGGATCTCCTCCGGGGCCCCAGGACAGATGTTGGGTCACGTGGGGAATGCTGCTTGGTCACAACACGTCTTCTCCGGGTGATGTCTTGTCTGGTAAGAACGTGGGTCAAGTATTGTGAGTCCCACGCTGTCTAGATTCAAGTGTGGGCTGCCAGTTGTCTCTAGCTAACATAACCTAATGCTTGCCTATTCAGGCCTATAACTACCTATATTAGGGTGCTAGAGCTACAGTATTAATATCTAACGTTGCCTTAATAATCCCACTATTAGTTTCTAACTGTACAAACTTGTCTAGGTGTTCCTAGGTGAATAAATCTATCAATTAAAGTGGACGTAATAGTTACCTCCGTCAACTCGAATGTGGGTATGTTTTGGTTGGGTGTGTGGGTTCCTGAACTCCGAGGGCCGATCCACGGTATGTTTAAGGCTCCTAACGGCTCACTTACCCTGTGGAACTCGAGTGACCCGAAAAGTTTCCACACCTCGTGACTGTCTCCTTTCTTAAAAATTGGGACTACATTTGCCATCTTCCATGCCTCAGGTAGTTCCCCAGTTTCAATGGATGTGTTGAAGATTTTTGTTAGTGGCACACACAACATCTTTGTTCCCTCTCTAAGGACCCACGGAGAAATGTTGTCCGGCCCCACCGCTTTTGAGGCATCGAGTTCACATAGCAGCTTCTTCACCTCCTCCTCAGTTGTGTGTATTTCATCCAGAACTTGTCGGTAAACCTCCCTATTCTGAATTCCTGGAGTCCTTCCTGTCTCCTCTGTAAATACTTCTTTAAATCTCATGTATGCATACATGTATGTAAGTGTGGATGTTTGTTCAGTTGTACTTAGATGAACCGGTACCACATGATAGCATCCTTAGGTCTCTTCTATATCCGAGAAACACCGACGAGATGAGTAGCATTCTTGTCCATGAAGCTTGAGTAGGGAGTCAGCTGATGTTGTTTACACCAGCCAGGTGGCCCATGGCAGCGCCACCTGTCGCCGCCACTACAACTAGGACTTTTAAAGCTGGGCGGCAGGGGTGTTAAGCTTGTCTTCAGTTCTGTAGCGCCCCAGGAGGCATCAACCGACTTTACACACAATTTATAGATGTATTAAATTGTAGCAGGGAGGCGGTGAGAGAAAGCAGAACACTGCAATTGATTTGCTGAGGAAAGGGCAGGAGGGGGGTTGTCGCTGTGGGTGGGTTACTAGGTGTTGGATGTGGAATGAGCATGGCTCGTCTCTTAACACCTTTACTCCACCTCAACGGTTCGAAGAGTAAAACGGGAGAGTTTAGCTAGCTGTGAAGGCAGGAACACTCATTCCATCGTAATATAAAAACCACTACCAGCACACTGGCGTCTTCTAGCTACCCACCTTCCTCAGCCAGCCACATTAGGCTTACGTTGGTACTGGTCACACACTCCTGGTTCAGCGAAATCCGCCTTTACTGGATGCTGTTTTAAAGGTGGTGGGCAGAAGATACAGGAGAATAGCAGGGGTAACGGAGCACGCACATTCACCTCTCTTCACATAGTCAATATGGGTGAAAGTTTCAAACAGGTGATGCAGTGCCTCTCAAGATCACTGACTGAGTCAGACTTCTCAAGAGTTACCAACCACTGCAATACTTGTACAAATAGTTACTCACTCCAAACTTGCAGAACTTCTAGCACACTTGTGCAGGCACGTATGCACACAGGAGACACATTCTTAAGAAAGGTGGGTGAGAGATCGTGGAGTGCTGGCAGCAGGACGGACAGGGGCACTCAGGCACGTATGTGGGCAGGCAGGCAAGATCCGCCTCTAGACCATAGGTAAATAGAGGCGAATGGCTGAGTTCTAAATAGAGGAAGGAGGGGAGGCAGGCGAGGGGGAGTGAAGATAGGCCTTCTTGTGCAACTTCAAACCAACCCTTTTCGTTTAACTAGGTAGATCACTAGTCAGAGCTCACACATAAGAGTTCCAGCAACAATGCTGCTGCGATTCAACGATATGAGTTGCATGATGAGTTGTCAGTTGAGTGAAATAAGCAGTCCTGGGATACAAGGCCTAGGACCTCACTCACACACGTCCTCTCCCCTCAAACACTCAGCCCGACTGTTGTTGTCTCGTGGGCATAGCCGTAAAGGCTGTAATTCTGGCTGAGTATGGAGCCAGTTATTTGGCGAATTCGCTGGCCAAATTTGGTTGTTGACTTCCCTTCGCAATAGGAAGTGTCGTAATCGTCTTCAAATGTATACTGAGGGACATTAAGTCCAGGAACTACTGTAATCGGGTGATAAATTGAGAAATAAGCAGTCACGTGTGAGTACCCATAGGCCAGGGTGTCGGGAGACGGGATGACGTCAGGGAGTTGGCGTTTCCGCCAACCGGACAGTGGTCAACAGCTGCAATTCGCAATATAAGTGTTTTCAATACGTTCAACGGGTAGTGAAGGACAATCGGTCTGGGAAGCCCAGTAATAGGGCAGTAATTGGTTAAATAGTGAATGACGCCGGCGAGGGACGCTGGCCTAAGCATAATTCGGGTTCCAGTGACGTGACCATACGACAAGATACAGTCGTAAACCCTGATTCTGGGTGGTTTTCGTAATAAAAGAGACTGTAATGTACTAATGAATACGGTGAGATGTTGAATCTAGTGAAGCAGATTTATAAATAATTGGAAGTGAATGTACCGGGTGCGTCTGGTGTAGGGACGCATCCCCAGACCGCCATGCTGGATATCGAGGGGATGATTAACTTTATCTTCGCTCATCGACTCGAAATACAAGTATCGAGACGGTGAATGTGTATAAACTAGTGGGGCATTAAGCCATGATATACATAGTGTGTAAAGTTATACGTATAAACTGTAATAAGGGGGAATAGCGAGAGGATATGAATCGCTACCCCGACCAACCACATGTTAAGTAATGCCTGGTCCCGTGGGCGTAAAAGAGCTCAAGGAAATTAATCTTCCTTGACTCGGCGGGACAACCCATATCAAGATCTTGACGGACGAACTATATCGACCGTGCAAGATCACGAGATCTATCGAAGCACATCAACAAGAATGCAGCCTCCCCACCGTAAGTATGTACTTTATCCTCGTACTAGCTGGCCAGTAGGTATGTTGAGATATTGTGTCTGCGGTAGGGCCAGTGAAGATCCAAAATAAACACCCAAGACGCAGATAAAGGGTGATGAATAATTAGCATGCTCTCTCCTCCTTCTCCTCAATTGATCCTATATCTAAACGATACAGTCACTAAAATTAATCATACATAAATTATTATTATAATCTCTTCAGATTTATTTACACTGGTCTTGAGCGTGAGTGGGTTCAGAGGGTGTGAAATTATAAAAAGGGAGTCATCTCAGTGACCAGGATGACTCGTTTTCTCACATAAAAGGGGAGTGACTGCGTAAAATGATACAAGTCGGTCATCTCCCGGGGTTTTTTCAAGTGGGAAACCCCAGATAGACAATCTCCCAAATTTCCCCCACAAGTTCTAAATTTTGGGACAGGACAATAACCATGCCACATATAAGCTAAATAATGTAAGTAAAGTAAAAAGAAAATTTTATTTCATTGCAGATTACATAGGTATTGGTAGTTACAATGTAAATTGAGTGCAAAGAGCCACTGACATGCCATGGCATTAGGGGCAGCAATCTAATAACAAAGACTATGTATTAATATTAGAAAATTTATTGAGTTTATTCTATTTAAAATTTTTGTTTTCAAAATTACAATATGATAAATTTCTTTTAAATTATTATATGATGATATTAGATTGTTACATGTGTTTAGATTCTCGAATGGTAATATGGAATTGAATTATCTTGGGAAAATAACATTGAGCTTTTTTGACATTAACTTATAATATGAGTATTTATTTTTTATTGAGTGGGGGTAAATAATGAAACTATTATTAAAAATTGAGATTATCGTATAGGAAAATAATAATGAGCATTTTCAAAGTAGTTTATAGTATGGGCATTTTGCTTTGGGTGAGTAGGTGGTTTTTTTAGTTGAGCTTAAATTGATTTTCAGACAAGATTATCTTAATATTTCGGGAATGAATTCCAGATTCTGGGGCCCTTTTTTTTGCATAGAATTTTTTCATAGGTTGATAGAAAACAGGGTATATCAAAAATGATCTGTGTCTTGTGTTTGGGGCATGGGTCCCATTAAAATTGGTGAGGAGAATTTTGAGCGGGGGGTTTTTTATTTGTGGGGGGTTGTGAGAAAAAGTCTATCTGGGACACCCCACTAGCAAACAAACTCCCAGGAGATACCATCAAAAATTTTACCCAGTCATTCCCCAAGGATGTGAAACTTTTTCCCCCTCCCGGCCCCCCGAGGGGGACCTTCAATATTCTCGTTAGCCCCTGCACTCTGGGCCAGTATAAATAAATCTAGAAAAATTTTTTTGTAATTATATTACGTTAAATTTAAGTGGACTGTATTGGTTATTAAACAACTGACATGGAGAAGGGTAGAGAACACAGAAATAAAAACCAAATACCTAATTAAAACATCATAGTGGTGTATCAGATCGTTGACTACTAAAGTACATCTACTTGCGTAAAAAATCATTGGCCAATAACAAAGTTGCAAGGGGGACTTAGCTTTAGATGAAGTCGCCCGGTGGCCCTCCTGCGATCTGATTCGATCGCGATGGGATGCTTCCTCGAGTCAAGGAAGGTTAATTTCCTGCACTCTTATCGCCCACGGACCGGCGTTGTTAACATGTGGTTTGGGGGGGTGCGTAGATTTTCACTAATCCGACCGTTTTTACTGTTTATACGTATAACTTTACATATTTTAAACCCC
>WNWK01049934.1:0-13031 GCA_009830355.1 Cherax destructor
ACACACACACAGCGATGTAGTGGAGGCAGGCTCCATACATAGCTTTAAGAAGAGGTATGATAAAGCTCATGGCGCAGGGAGAGTGACCCAGTAGCGGCCAGTGAAGAGGCGGGGTCAGGAGCTATGACTCGACCCCTGCAACCACAACTAGGTAAGTACAACTAGGTGAGTACACACACACAATGACAGCATCGAGAGACAAGTCTGACCGGAAGCAGTTGTACCTCCTCATCAGGAGGGAAACAACAGTCAAGGACCAGGTAATCAGGCTGAGGAAGGAAGGAGAGGAATTCACAGGAAACGACCGAGGAGTATGTGAAGAGTTCAACATGAGATTTAGAGAAGTATTTTCGGTGGAGACAGAAAGAACTCTGGGATGCCGGAATGGTGGGGTACACCAACAAGTGTTGGACACAATACAAACAACCGAGGAGCAGGTGAAGAGGCTGCTAAGACAACTAGATACCTCAAAGGTGGTGGGGCCTACCTGGAGTCTACCTGGAGGGTATTCCGAGATCAATGCCCCTTCGGCCCGGTCCATGACCAGGTCTCCCGGTGGATCAGGGCCTGATCAACTAAGCTATTACTACTGGCCGCACGTAGTCCAACGTACGAAGCACAGCCCGGCTTATCCGGCACTGACTTTAGGTATCTGTCCAGCTCCTTGAAGGCAAGTGTAGGAGTCTTGGGCCCCGGACACTTATTCTCTTTTCTCTTCGTGTACTAATGGCGCCCCTACTTTTCATTGGGGTATGTTGCACCGCCTGCCAAGTCTTCTGCTTTCATAGGGAATGATTTCTGTGTGCAGATTAGGGACCAGTCCCTCTAATATTTTCCAGGTGTAGATTATGATGTATCTCTCTCGCCTGCGCTCCAATGAGTACAAGTCAAGTGCTTCCAAACCTTCCCAGTAGTTAAGGTGTTTGACGGAACTTAAATTGCAGTAAAGGTTCTCTGTACATTCTCTAGAGCTGCGATTCCACCTGCCTTGAATGGAGATGTTAATGTACAGCAGTATTCTAGCCTAGAGAGATCATCTCTCTGTGGGTCCTTAAAGAGGGAGCAGAGGCACTGTGTGTATGCCATTAACAACAGTCTTCAACACATCTGTCGAAACACGGCGACTACCTGAGGTGTGAAAGACGGCAAACGTAGTCCCAATTTTTAAGAAAGGAAATAGATATGCAGCACTAAACTACAGACCAGTGCCACTGACATGTATAGTATGCAAAGTCATGGAAAAAAATTATAAGAAGAAAAGTGGAGAAATACCTTTAAAGGAATGCGCTGATACTCGACAATAAGGTGACAGATAAGGTGACAGAGTAAGCAAAGAGAGAGACAAGTGGGTTGATTGCATTTTCTTGGACTGCAGGAAGGTTAAAGAATCAGGCAGGTATAACAGGAAAGACACTGCAATGGATCAGAGAACACCTGACAGGAAGGCAACAACGAGTCATGGTACGTGACGAGGTGTCAGAGTGGGCGCCTGTGACGAGTGGGGGTTCCACAGGGTCAGTCCAAGGACCGGTGCTGTTTCTGGTATATATGAAAGGCTTTACGGAAGTAATAGACTCAAAAGTGTTCCTGTTTGCAAACGATTTGAAGATAATTGGGAAAATTCAATTGAATGAGGATCAGACAGGACTACAAAGGGATTTAGACTGGCTGTAAGCCTGGTCCAGTTTAACCCTACTAAGTGCAAAGTCATGAATATTGGGGAAAGGCAAAGAACACCGCAGACAGAGTACAGGACAGAAGAGATAGGGAGGGACATAATAACGACATACAAAAATACTGAGTAGAATTGACATGGTGGATAGGAACAGGTGGTTTCATATATGGCATACAGCAACAAGGAGTCACAATTGGAAGTTGAATACTCAGATGAGTCACAGGGACGCTAGGAAGTATTTCTTCAGTCACAGAGTGGCCAGGCAGTGGAGAGTGATATAGTGGAGTCAGGATCCATACATAGCTTCAAGAAGAGGTATAATAAAGCTCACGGAGCAGGGAGTGAACCCAGTAGCAACCAGTTAACAGGCGAGGGCAGGGGCAATGAATCGACCCCTGCAACCACAATTAGGTGCATACGTACACACACACACATAGAATTCACACACACACACATCCTAACAGAGATGTTAGGAAATATTTCTTTAGTCATAAAGTTGTCAAGAAGTGAAATAGTCTAGCAAGTGATGTAGTGGAGGCAGGAACCATACATAGCTTTAAGACGAGAAATGATAAAGCTCATGAAGCTAGGCAGGTCCTTCACAATCCATCCCACTAATAGAATATTTGTTCCACCCAATCTTCAATGCTACCTAAGAAATAAGCTTTGATAATTCTATTTACTCATGTGCAAGTCCCACTCAAATCCAACCCTTCTCACTCATGAATTTATCCAACCTAAATTTGAAACTACCCAAGGTCCTTGCTTCAATAACCCTACTAGGCAGACTGTTCCACTCATCAACTACCCTATTTCCAAACCAATACTTTCCTATATCCTTTCTAAATCTAAACTTATCTAATTTGAATCCATTATTGTAGGTTCTCTCTTGGAGAGATATCCTCAAGACCTTATTTATATCCCCTTTGTTAATACCCATTTTCCACTTGTATACCTCAATCATGTCTCCCCTCATTCTTCGTCTTACAAGTGAATGTAATTTTAGGGTCTTCAGTCTTTCTTCATACGGAAGATATCTAATGCTGTGTATTAATTTAGTCATTCTACGCTGAATGTTTTCTAACGAATCAATATCCATTCTGTAATATGGAGACCAGAACTGAGCTGCATAATCTAGGTGAGGAATTACTAACGATGTATAAAGCTGTAATATAACCTCTGGACTTATGTTGCTTACACTTCTTGATATAAATCTCAGTAATCTGTTTGCCTTATTACGTACGCTTAGGCATTGATTTTCTTGGTTTAAGGTTGCTGCTTACCATAACCCCCAAGTCCTTTTCGCAATCTGTATGGCTAAGTTCTACGGTATTTAACTTATAAGTGCTTGGGTTAAGGACACTCCCAAGCTTCAGAACCTTGCATTTATCTACAATGAACTGCATCTGCCACTTTTCTGACCAGGAATTAAGTCTGTCTAAATCCTCCTGAAGTTCCCTGACATCTACGTTTGAATCAGTTATCCTACCTATCTTCGTGTCATCTGCGAATTTGTTCATATCACTAGTAATTCCCTCATCAAGGTCATTGATATATATTATAAATAACAACGAGCCTAAGACTGATCCCTGTGGAACACCACTTGTTACAGATCCCCACTCGGATTTAATCCCATTTATGCACACACTCTGCTTCCTATTGGTGAGCCATGACTCGATCCATGACAGCACTTTTTTCCCAATGCCATGAGCTGCCACTTTCTTTAACAGTCTCTGGTGCTGTACTCTATCAAAAGCCTTACTAAAATCTAAATAAAAAATATCGAATTCTTTATCGTGATCAACAGCCTCAAAAGCTTTACTAAAGAAGGTTAATAAATTAGATAGGCAGGAACGCCCCCTCGTGAATCCATGCTGAGTATCATTAATCAAATTATGGTTATCTAGATGGCTTCTAATAATATCAGCTATAATTGACTCTAGTAATTTGCCTACAATTGAGGTCAGGCTTATTGGGCGGTAATTTGACGGTAGTGACTTGTCCATTTCTTTAAAAATAGTAATTACATTAGCCATCTTTCACATATCAGACACTACACCTGTTTGAAGAGATAAATTAAAAATGTTAGATATTGGTTCACAGAGTTCCATTTTGCATTCCTTAAGAACCCTTGCAAAAAGCTCATCAGGACCCGGTGATTTATTTTGTTTCAGTCGGTCTACTTGTTTCATAACCATTTCGCTAGTGACTGTGATATTACATAATTTATCTTCTTCAGGGACACTATAAAAATTAATTATTGAGATATTATTAGTGTCTTCCTGTGTGAAAACCGAGAGAAAATAATTATTAAAATTAGAGCACCTATCATTCAGCTTGTCAGTAAGATACCCGGTTATTTTTAAGGGGACCTATCTTATCCCTAACTTTTGTTCTATAAACCTGGAAAAAAACTTTTTGGGTTAGTTTTTGAATCCCTAGCAATTTTAATTTCATCGTCCCGTTTAGCTTTTCTTATCCCCTTTTTAACGTCCCTCTTAATGTCGGTATACTGATTTATAAGATGACCCTCACCTCTATTTATGCGCCTATAAATTCCTTTCTTCTGCCCTAAAAGATATTTGAGCCTATTATTCATCCATTTTGGGTCATTTCCACTTGATCTAATTTCTTTATACGGGATAAATTTTCTTTGGGCAACCTGTATAGTGTTAGTAAAACTGTCATATTGATAGCTCTCTTCGTTACCCCAGTCCACAGTTGATAAGTGTTCTCTAAGCCCATTATAATCTGCTAAGCGAAAGTCTGGAACTGTTACTGAATTATCCCTACTATCATACATCTATTCATACATACATCACTTGTGCCGAGTTCCTCTGTAATTTCTAAATTATTAACAAGGGATTCCTTGTTTGCCAGAACCAAGTCAAGTAGGTTATTTCCCCTTGTAGATTCTGTTACAAACTGCTTCAAAAAACAATCCTGAACTACCTCTAAAAAGTCGTTAGATTCTAAATTCCCTGTCAAGAAATTCTAATCAATCTGACTAAAGTTAAAGTTCCCTAAAATTACTACGTTATCGTGCCTTGTGGCCTTAACAATTTCCTCCCAGAGTAGTCTCCCTTGTTCCCTATCTAAGTTTGGAGGACGATATATCACGCCTAAAATCAATTTTTCACACCCCTCTGAAAATTCTATCCAGACAGACTCTGTATGTAATATTTCAGATTTTATGCCCATTTTTATGCAACAATTTAAATGATCACTGACATAGAGTGCCACCCCACCCCCTTCCCGATACTTCTGTCTACTTGGAACAATTTAAAACCCTGGATGTGACATTCAGCAGGCATGTCCCGATTTTTCATATTAAACCACGTCTCAGTTATTGCAAAAACATCATTATTACCCGCACTAGCAACTAATCTCAACTCGTCCATCTTATTTCTAGCACTACGACTATTAGTGTAAAATACATATAAAGATCCTCCTTTCTCTTTACCCTTCCTGCTAATTTCTGTTTTTCCACTATACCTATTACAGTCCTTGTCACCTAGTGCCACTGACTTTCCAGTACCCACCTTATTCTGCCTATTACTAGTTCTCCTAGAATTCATAATATTACTACACTGGGACTTCACTGTTTTTTCCCCATAACCCATACCACTAACATTTTCTAGTTAAAAGCCCTAACAGCTCCCTCCCTGCAGTTGCCATTGCCCCCCCCCCAGACCTTGATAAGTGAACCCCATCTTTGGCATACATGATATTTCTGCCATAGAAGAGGTCCCAGTTGTCAATGAATGTTACTGCATTTTCCTTACAGTATTTGTCCAGCAAGTAATTGACACCAATTGCCCTGGACAACCATTCATTTCCAACTTCTCTCCCTGGCAAAATACCACATATGACAGGGTTCCCACCCTTCTTCCTAATTGTGTCTATTGCTGACCTATACCTTCTAGTCAGGTCCTGACTCCTACGTCTGCCAACATCGTTGCCTCCAGCACTGAGACAGATAATAGGATTGCTCCCATTACCTCTCATGATGTCGTCCAGACAGCTAACAATATTCTCCATCCCAGCCCCAGGAAAGCAAACCCTCTGTCTCCTACTTCTATCTTTCAAGAAGAAGGCCCTATCCAAGTACCTAATCTGACTGTCCCCAACAAAAACAATGTTCTTACTTTCCTTGGTGTCGTTCGTCGTGATGTTCCCAGTAGTCGATTCACATTAATCGGGTAACACGGAGAATCGGTTAGATGTTTCCTCAACAGTTTCCTGGATCTTCGTTGATTCTACCTCTCTATCCGTCTTCTTGAACCTTAACTTTGTCCCATGCGTTCCAGCCACTGTCCAGGTTCCTTTCTTGGCTTGAGGATTCTCAACAGGAGGATTACTACGAATCCTCTTGTTTTCCTCAGTCACTCGCTGTATCTCAAGTTTAGCTACCCTCAGTTCTTCCTTCAGCTGCTGCTAGAGTAGCTCAAGAGAGGATATCTTGTTCAGATTCACAGAGAGCACACAAGACACGTCTTTACAGAGCTAAGTACAGGTCAGGTCTGAGCTAAGTACAGGTCAGGTCTGAGCTAAGTACAGGTGGGTCTGACCATAAGTTAAGGTTCTCTTCACTTTCTAAGGTTCTTTCCATCAGTTAAGGTTTCTTCCTCCAGGTAAGGTTCCTTCCTCCAGTTAAGGTTAGTTCCACCAGTTAAGGTTCCTTCCTCCAGCTAAGGTTCTCTCCACCAGTTAAGGTTCCCTCCACCAGTTAAGGTTCTCTCCACCAGTTAAGGTTCCCTCCACCAGTTGAGGTTCCTTCCAGCAGCTAAGGTTCCCTCCACCAGTTAAGGTTCCCTCCAGCAGCTAAGGTTCCTTCCAGTTAAGGTTTCTTCCACCATCTAAGGTTCCCTCCACCTCCTAAGGCTTCCTCCACCCTATTAGGTTCTCTCCTAAGATTCCCTCCACCATCTGTGATTCCTTCCATCTAACTATACCTCCACCTTCTTACCATTCAAAATTCTTCATTAATTTATCTTTCTTCCTTCTTCCTTAAAGTTCCTCGTTCCCATCTTCAGTTTTTTCATCCTCCTTAAAATTCCTGTCCCTCTTCTCTCTATTAATTCCTTAATCTTTCCACACAGTTCCTCCGTCCCTCCCTCCATCGCAATGAGAGATTTCTCAGTATTGCAAGGAAAGTTTCTATTATCTTCTTCACCATTAATAAGGTAAACAAGGATAATTATTCACCCTTCTATGACACTTGCATCCCCTTAAAACAGTAACGTTCTCACTGATTGCATTATAATACAAGGATTGTTTATCTCCCTCTGGTGATGTTAGTGAACGGCTTTTGTATCGTGAAAATGAAAATTTCCATTCCCATAATTAATCGTTCCTGATTGTAACCGTGTTCCTTACGTGTTGTAGGACATAAGAACATAAGAAAGAAGGAACACTACAGCAGGCCTACTGGCCCATGCGAAGCAGGTCCAATTCTCCCACCGGCTTAAGCCAATGCCCCAACCTAGTCAGGTCAGGTCACATTCACTTAAGGAAGGAGCACGGCATCTGACCTAGTGGCACAAGCTAGTCAGGTCCAACTCACATCCACCCACACCCACTCATGTATTTATCCAACCTATTTTTAAAACTACACAACGTCTTAGCTTCTATGACGGTACTCGGGAGTTTGTTCCACTCATCCACAACTCGATTACCAAAAAAGTGCTTTCCTATATCCTTCCTGAATCTGAATTTTTTCAACTTAAAACCATTGCTACGAGTCCTGTCTGGATAGATATTTTTAGTACGCTCTTTACATCCCTTTTATTTATTCCTGTTTTCCATTTATACACCTCAATCATATCCCCCCTAATTCTACGGCTTTCAAGAGAGTGCAGATTTAGGGCCCTCAGTCTATCCTCATAGGGAAGATTTCTGATACATGGGATCAACTTTGTCAACTGGGTCAGTGGCACAAGCCAGTAGGTGACTTGGACCTGCCTCGCATGGGCCAGTAGGCATACTGCAGTATATTATTCCTTCTTTATTTTGTTAAGGCATGCTAGCCACTAGCATCAACAGCCTGGATGACCAGGTATTCCAGAGGGAAGCTTAACCTCAGGCTGGGCAACAAGGGGTTATCCTATGTAATATATATGATAATTGTACCAATTGTAATGTTTTTGCTACCTCTCTTTTCTTTTGTAATAATGCATAATTAAAATTTACGACTCAATAATCTATGTTTAGTCTCAAGTAGTGTGTAAACACTGGGATTAGTCTGCCTGAAATGCACATGATTATTAGCAACTTTCTTTGTGTTTAATATTTTATTACATATAAACTACACTTCGTATACTACACAAAGAAATAAAATTGGTTTAGTTACGTACCTATGTCTAAACAAAATAATAATAACTAACAATAATAATGTTTACTTATGTACCTATGCTTAAACAAAAAATAACTAACAATAATGTTTATTTCTCTGAGTCATACAAATGTAGATAAATGTCATTACAATAGTAGACACAGAATAAAGCCACTAATTATGCATATCACTTCAGTCATGTCATAGGCATCAAGAAAACATAAAATGTTGTGGTTGTATGATGCTTTTAAACCATGTATAACATTACTCCTGGTAGAGCCAGAAGCTGTGACTCGACCCCCTGTAACCACAAATAAGCGAGTACCATTAAAAACCCCTCACTGCTTCTGGTAAATTTAACAAAATATGAAGGTGGAGTTTCACAACCCCCTCCCCTGAAAGTTAAACTACAAGTACATTAGGACAATTAACATACATAGTAACATGTATAAATTACCCACCAGGATAATCCAAAGAAAAAGTAAAAATTACTTATTTCAATTAAGGTCCTTGTAATATCGTATTATTTAAAGTTTCACGATACTATAACACTCCATTAAGTGATAAAAAATATATTATTTTTGAGGTAATACAAGGATCAATATTAACCCAAGTTATGAGCTAGCAATATTTATCACAACGTACACGTGACACACATACGAGTGTAACACCTCCTCATGTGTCTCAGAAATCTTCCATCTACTGTCTCAAGGACGTTGGTCAGACATTAGGTGAGACGAGATGAATGGATAAGTGTAATTTCTCAACTATCGTCAGCCTTCTCACAACAAGGCAGACGATCGTCGACTGTTCTGGGCAGTGTGTGACGTTGTCTTCTGTCACCTGCTGAGACTCTTCACCTAGTAATAAAAGGGGAGTTAAAAGTTAATCAACATACTGTAGGTCGCATCCTGGCATGGTGCGACATATGGGCAAGGCTCCTAGCACTTGCTGACACTGTTCACCTAGCACCCCAGAGCTCAGCGGGGGTTTTTGGAGGCATACTAGGAGGGCGAGACGTATAGACAATCGTAACATCACTACTGGTCCGGTTCAGCTAGCAGTAAATAGAATCCTATTAGTTAGCGACTTGTGGAAACCACATTAGACAAGAACTAAAGGGCATAAATGGAAATAATTCACCCTGCTTATCTTTCTTGAGTTATCCAACGTTATTAACCCGCCGGGGTTAATAATTCTAAGAAATATTTTTCGCCTACTCTTCCTTTGTGCGTCTGATGTTTTGATTTAAGTTATAAGGTGAGCAGAAATACTTCCAAACAAAGATTTAGGATCAGTGGTGATGGAAGTTGTGGTTAGTTCCAAGGTTAAGTTGGTATTGTCACCTACTGACTGTGGTCACTGCAGCGTTTATCAACGTAACGTCATGCTATGCTAAATTGTACCTTTATACAATACAATGTTTATTTATCTGTAAAGATTACAATGTGGGGTTTACATATGGGATATTCGTTACAATGTGTGATTTACATATAGAATACTACTTACAAAGAGGGCCCATATCATGCCTAGCATGGCTAGGCATTTCGGGCAGGCTAATAATAAATCTAAATCTAAATTGATACAGGTTAAGGAGCATATTAGAGCTAGGTGACTGCATTACAGTTTATAAATTTAGCAATGAGAATGGTTTTGTCTTGACATGAAACAGTTACTAATAAAGCTCCTATATTGGGGTAGTATCTCAGGCAAACTTATGACTAGTTTAAAATTTGTAAGGCAATAACTTTATTCAAAATTTTATGTTTACAGTCACTTGGGTGAGTGTAAGTGTATATTGGGGGGATCACAGATATCCAGAGTAAGTCTAGTTTGTTTTTTTATGAGTGCATGATACAAGGAAGAGAATAAGTGTAAATTGGGGGGAATCACAGATATCGAGAGTAAGTCTAGTTTGTTTGTTTTTATGAGTGCATGATACAAGTAAGAGAAGAGGTGGTATTCTTGTAGTTAGCTTGGGTGCGTCAGGGATATAAGATGTTTTTTAACGGTGGTATTGAAAGTGTTTATTGTATCTGCAGTTCTAGAGTTTTCAGGCAGGGAGTTCCAGATTTTAGGCCCTTTAATGTGAATTGAGTTTTTGTATAGGCTTAGCCGGACACGGGAAATGTCAAATGTGTGTCCAGTCACAACTATCAAGAAAGTGTTTTAGTTCAGGGTTAATATTGGAATTTATGGTTTTGTAAATATAGGTTGCGCAGTAGATGAGGTAGGGATAGATGAGTGAATAGTATAGTGTGAGAAGAGCTGATTGTGGCACGTAGTAGCGTATCTTAGAGAGGATCCCAACAGTTTTGGATACTTTTTTTGTTATGTGTTGGATATGAATGCTGAATTTCAGGTTGGTGTCGAGGTGTAGGCCCAGGAATTTGCCCTCATTATGTTTAGCAATAAGAGTGTTGTCGATCTTAATGTTCAGTAATTATTCACCACAATCACCATTACATTACCCCCTTTGGGGCCCCTTCGCCCCCCCGTGCCGCTTGCCCCGCCCGCCCCCCGTTCGCCGCCCGGGGTTCCTCGGCTGCCCCCCAAAACCCCCCCCCTGCCCGCCCCGCCCCCCCGGGCCCCCGCTGCCCCTGCCCCCCGTCGGTTTCCCCCCCCCGCGCGCCGCTGAAAAGCGTGGTGTGCTGCGCCGACGCTGCGTTTCGCCGCCGCTGCGCCCCGCTGCGCCCCCGTGCCCGCCCCGGGTGCCCCCGCTGCGCTGCCGCTGCGCGCTGCCGCTGGGGCCCCCCTTGCCCGCTGCCGCTGCGCTGCTGCCGCCGCTGCCCTGCCGTGCCCGCCTTGCGCCGTGCCGCTGCGCCCCTGCTGCGCCCGCCCCGCCGGCCCCCCGCCTCGGGCGGGTCCCCCTTTGCGCCCCGGGGGGCCGCTGCCCGCCCCTGAGCCGTCCCCCCGCTGCCCGCCCTGCCCCCTGCCTCCCCGCCGGGGGTGCCCTGCGCCCCCGCTGCCCCGGGCCGACCCTTTCGCCCCGCGCTGCGCCGCCGCGCCCCTGCCGCCGCTTTCCGGTTTCCCAACGCCGCCGCCCTCCCCCCCCGCCTTTCGCCCCGGGGCCCCGGGGCCCCCTTTGGCCCCCGCCGCGCCCCAAAAAACCCTGCCCCCTGCCTGCCCCCTGCCCCCTGGGCCCGGGGGCCCCCCTCCTGCTGCCCCGAGCGCCCCCGCCGTCCGCGCCCGCCTCGTTCCCGCCGCCGGTCCGCGCGCCTTCCCCTCGCCGGGCCCCCGTCCGCCGGCCCCGCCGTGCCCCCCGTTGCCGCTGCCACGCCACCCCGCCCCCGCCCCTACCTGCCCGCCGGTTTTTCCCCCTGACCTGCACCGCCCCCTGCCCGCCTACGCTGCCCCCCCCCGCATCACCCCCCGCCGCCCCGCTTCCCCCTGCGATGGGGCCCCGCCCGCGCCCCTGCCCGGCCGCTGCCCGCTGCCCCTCGCCCCTGCCCCCTGCGCACCTTGCTGCCCGCCCCCCCCGCCGCCGCCCCCCCTGCGGTCCCCCCCCCCCGCCGTGCCCCCCTGGCATTCCCCCCGCCTCCCGCCCCCTCCCCACCGGGGCCCGCGCCCGGGCCCCAAATTTCGCCCCATTGGGCGCCCGGTGCCCCCCCCGCCGGTCGCCTCGCCACCGCCCCCTGGAAAACCCCCCGCTGCTGCCCCCTCACCCCCGGGCCCCCCGCCGCCCCCGCCCCGCTGCCCGCCCTGCCCCCGCCGCTACCCCCCTGCCCCCCCCCCCGTCACCTCGGCGGGGGCCCCCCCCCGCCGCCGCCCGCTGCGCGCCCGCCGCCGCCGCCGGGTCCGGCGCCGCGCACCGCCACCCTGCGCTGTGGCCGCCGCCCTCGCCCCCCCCGCTCGCCGCTCCCCGCCGCGGGCCCCCCGTGCCCCGGCCTTTCCCGCCGCCGCGGCAGCCGTGCCCGCCGCCGCTCTGCCCACCCCGCGCTCACCTTCCCGCCCCCAAGCCGGGGCCCTGCCCGGCTCGCCGCCGTGGCCCCCATCCCCGGGGCCCCCTGCCCGGGCCCCAGGGGTTTTCCAATCCCCCCCCCCCCCGCCGTTTTTGCCGGGCCCCGCCCCCCCCCTGGCCCCGCCCCTGCCCCCCCCGCTGTGCCGGTTTTTCCCCCGCCCCCGGGGCCCCAAAAAAACCCCTTTTTAAACCCAAAACCCAAACCAACCCCCGCCAACCCCGTTTTAAAACCCCCCCCACTTTTAAAGGGGTTTTTAAACCCGGCCCCCCCAAAGCAGCCCCACCACCACGCCCCTTTTTGGGCCAAATCCCAGGGGCCCCTTTGCTCCGGGCCCTTGTGCCAACTCCGGGGGACCAAAGGTACTAGCCCCGTCTGGTTTTCCAACATCCAGGTCCTTAAATGCTGTTCTCCCCGGGGCTGGTTTTTTCCCAAATCCCGGGGGCCCCCAACCCGCTACTGCTTTTGGGGTTTTTGGCCAAAACCGGTCCCCCCGCTGTCTCTTGGTGCTGGTTTTCCCCAAAAAAAAGGGGGGGTCTGCCTTTTTTTGGGCTGGTGAAAATCAGTTTCTGCTGTTTTAACGGGGCTGGTTTTCCAACTCCCGGGCCTCTGTGCTCTACGGTCTGGTTTTTGCCCTCGGGTCCCCTTTGGCCCAAAAACGGTGCTGGTTTTCCCCACCCCGGGGGGCCCCTGCTGCTCTGCGGTCTGGGTTTGGGCCAATTTGCCTCTGTGCTCGGGGGTGGTGTTTTCCCTCGGGGGGCCCCTTTCGCTCTCGGGGTGGTTGCCAACAAACCGGGGGCCCCGCCTTTTCTTGGGCTTTGTGCCAATCCGGGGCCTCTGCTGCTACTCGGTCTGGTGTTCCAACATCCGGGGCCTACTGCCTCTGCTTTTTGGTGTTTCCCCTCCGGTCCTACTGCTGCTCTACGGGGGCTGGTTTTTCCAATCAAAGGGGCCCTGCTGCTACTACGGGTTTTTTTGGGGCCCAATCGGGTCCTCTGCTGTTTACGGTCTGGTTTTTGCCCCAATCGGTCCTACTGCTGTCTACGGGGCTGGTTTTTCCAAC
>WNWK01049935.1:0-13031 GCA_009830355.1 Cherax destructor
TGCACTCTGAAGGAGGGTGTTAATGTTGCAGTTTTATAACTGTAGTGTAAAGCACCCCTCTGGCAAGACAGTGATGGAGTGAATGATGACGAAATTTTTTCTTTTTCGGGCCACCCTGCCTTGGTGGGAATGGCCGTATGTTAATAAAAAAAATAATAATTTTTTTCCATGATTTCTTCATAGCTTACATTTATATTATGGTTGGATTATCGGACACATTTATTTAGTAAAAATTGTGTCTTAGCTGATAAAATATGGTACAGTGGACCTCGGTTATTGGCTGTAATCCATTACAGGTCAACATAAAAGCAAAATGGCCGTAAAACCAAAATAATATTTCCCATAAGAATTAATGTAAATACAATAGGTAGTAGGTTGGTAGTCAGCAACCACCCAGGAGGTACTACCGTCCTGCCAAGTGAGTGTAAACGAAAGCCTGTATTTGTTTTACATGATGGTAGGATTGCTGGTGTCTTTTTCTGTCTCATAAACATGCAAGATTTCAGGTACGTCTTGCTACTTCTACTTACACTTAGGTCACGCTACACATACATGTACACGTTTATGTATACACACTCATCTGAGTTTTTGTGATTTTATCATAATAGTTCTTGTTCTTATTGTTTTCCTTTCATATCCATGGGGAAGTGGAATAAGAATCTTTCCTCTATAAGCCATGTGTTGTAAAAGTCAACTAAAATGCCGGGAACAATGGGCTAGTAACCCCTTTTCCTGTATAGCTTACTAAAAAGAAAAAGAAGAAAACCGTCAAGTGGGATGTTTGTACTGTGTACTGTACAGTGGTACCTCGACATACAAGAGCTCCCAACTAGAACAATTATGTAAGTGTATTTCTGTAAGTGCTTTTGTAAGTGTATTTTTGGGGTCTGAAATGGATTAATCTAATTTACATTATTCCTTATTGGAACAAATTCATTCGGTATCGGCACTCAAAAAGCATTCTGAAATTAATTAAGCTCATAACTTGAGGTACCACTGTATTATGGAAAGGATGTCTAATGTTTTGGAGACCTTCTTGGCTATAAGTTGGATGTGGCTCTGAAATTTAAAGTTGCAGTCAACGTGAAGACCTAAAATTTGCCTTAGTGTCTAATTATGGGAAACATATTCAATAAGTTAAGTTGGATATTTAAGGCTCCTATTTCCAAAGAGGATGTAGTAGGCTTTGTCTATACTAACCCTTTGAGTATCGAGACCCCTGCTAGCAAATTTGCTCGTAGTGTCGAAGAATTTTCAAGAAAAAAAAAAATTATTATGAAATGACAGAGAATCTTTTTCCAAAGATAATGAAACCAAAAGTTTGAAATTTGATGGAAAACTTATAGAATTATGATCTAGCAAAGTTAGCGGTCTTGGTAATATTTACACATTGGCGATTTTGCCCACTTTGAGCCCTATTTTAGGCCAATTACTTTGTTCCACTCGACCAAACTCATAGCTATTTCACTAGAACTCCTTTTATTCTATCAATTCAGTACAAGAAACTGCCTATTTACCTATTTCAACTACACAAAAGTGATCAGAATTTACTAATTTGGTCAATTTCACACAAAATTCAAGAAAGGCCAATTTCAATATATGGGCCTGAATAAACGTTGCAGACATTCCTGGCACTAAAATAACATTTTCTCTGTTCATTAGTCACGTCTCCAGGCCCCTCTTATATTAGTCTTGCTTTTCATTTTGAATACACTGGTACCCCGAGATTCTGCCACCTCCCAACTTGAACAATTATGTAAGTGTATTATTGTAAGTGTATTTTTGGGGGGTCTGAAACGGACTAATCTAATTTACATTATTCCTTATAGGAACTAATTTGTTCGGTAATGGCCCTCGAACAGCCTCTGGAACGAATTATAGCCGAAACTCGGGGTTTCACTGGTATTTATTTACACAAAAAATAGATGATTTACTGTTATTCAGACTACTACACAATTGTAATAATATCAGCACATTCGTGAATGCATATTAGACCCACTATTTGACGTGTATTGGACATGTGATATGATTTGTTTACTCTTGAACATTGTCAAAAATCTAACATTTCCGCTACTTTGAACTCAATTTAAAGCTACTTTTAGTTTGTAAACCATTCAAAATCACTCTATTTCTGTAAATTTCTTCCATTCTATCAAATGAGACCAAAAAAGAAATACAACCATAAATACCATACGAAAATAAGTGGTTTCGAGTTGAACTTAATTGTCCAGAAGGCTATTCGAGTCCATACCAAAAGAATATGTTCCCATAAGGAATAATGAAAATTGATTAATCCATTTCAGACCCCAAAAATTTTCAAAAGATTCAAAAATACACTACGTGGACCTTTGAAAATCGTCTCCTTGAGAATCGCCGTCATCTGAGACGCGTCCGGGCCTCCTGGGCCTGGACATAAACACATTGACGTCAGTGTGTTGTTTCCAGCGAGTGACCACCAAACCACGCCCCCCATTCATACCATTTTTCAATATTCCATTCGTTTAGTGCTGCAACTGCAAATAAGCTACCATGGGCCCAAAAAGCTCCCCAGTGCCAGCCCTGTGGCAAAGAAAGTAGAAACACAATAGAAGTTAACCCTTGGGGTCAACAGGCCTTCTAGGAAAGTGTTCCTGGGGTCGAAAAATTTTTGAAAAAAATTTTTTTTCTTAGAAATGATAGAGAATCTTTTTCCGATCATAACGCCACCAAAATTATGAAATTTGATCGAAAACTAACGGAATTATGCTTCGGGTTATCGGTAGCCATGACACTTACGCATCGGCGATTTTGCCCACTTTGAGCCCTATTTTCGACAAATTCCAATGTTTCAGTCTCCTTAAACTATAGCTATTTCGATAGAACTCCATTTCTTCTATCGATTGAGTACAAGAAACTGCCCATTTACCATTTCATCTACCCAAAATAGTGGTCAGAAAATGACAATTTTCCAATTTCACACAAATTTCAAACGATGCCAATTTCAAAATAGGATCCAGAATAAACAAGGCAGACATTCCTGGCACTAAAAAAACATGTTCTCTGTTCATTAGTCACGTCTCAGGCCCCTGTTCCATTACTTTTGCTTTTCATTTTGAATTTTTATTCTCACAAAAATAGAAGATTTACTGTTATGTATACAACTGCATCATTGTAAAAATGGTACAAATAGTATCAGAGCACTTGTGCATGAATATAAGACTCGCCAGTTGATGTGTATTGGAAGCATGGTGTGATTTGTTTACTCTTGAACATCGTCAAAATTCGAACATTTTCGCTACTTTGAGCTCAATTTCACGGTACTTGTCATTGTCATACCAATCAAAATCATATCTATTTCTGTAATATATCTTCCATTCTATCAAATGAGACCAAGAAAACGAGAATACATCAATAAAAACCATACAAAAATCGACTGCAAAGTCGCTGTTTTAATAGAAAAAAACGGTCAGATTTTTTTTTCTCTCATTATGCAGTGTGTACTGCAGGATTTTTTTTTATACTGCGCACACTGACCACACAGACCCATTCTTTCATATGTATGCCTACCAGACGTTTTCTGCTTAAATTGAGGCCGCTAGAATTTGGGCGTACTAGTACGGCACCAACCCCTGCTCGTAAAACGTACTAGTACGGCACCGACCCCCAAAGGGTTAAGAAAGAGATCATAGAAAAATATGAAAGTGGTGTACGTGTGGCGGAGCTTTCCAGGATGTATGGAAGGCCCATTCAACCATCACTTCCATCTTGTTGAAGAAAAAGGAAATCAGAGAAGCTGATGTTGCGAAAGGGGTGAATATGCTATCGAAAATGAGATCGCAAATAATCGAAGAAGTTGAGAAGTTGTTGCTTTTGTGGATCAGACAAAAAGAGTTAGCAGGAGATAGTGTTACACAGTCAATAATTTGCGAAAAGGCAAGGCAGATGCATGACGATCTCATTAAGAAAAGTCCTGGAACGAGTGCTGATGTTGATGAATTCAAGGCCAGCAAAGGCTGGATCGAAAATATCAAGAAGCGAAGTGGCATACACAATGTTGTAAGGCATGGAGAGGCTGCAAGTTCTGACAAATGTGCGGCTGAAAAATTTGTTCATGAATTCAAGGGGTACATAAGAGTCTGAACAATTCAAACCCCAACAAGTGTTCAATTGTGATGAAACAGGCCTCTTTTGGAAGAAAATGCCAAAGAAGACCTACATTACTCAGGAGGAAAAGGCACTGCGAGGACACAAGCCTATGAAAGACAGGCTAACTCTCATGTTGTGTGGCAATGCTAGTGGTGATTTCAAAGTGAAGCCTTTACTTGTATCACTCTGAAAATCCCAGAGTGTTCAAAAGTACAGTGTTGCCAAGGCTAATTTGTGTGTGTTTTGGAAGTCTAACAATAAGGCATGGGTCACCAGGGAAATTTTCCTTGATTGGTTCAATGAAGTGTTTAGCCCCAGTGTAAAGAAATACCTCCTGGAAAATAAATTGCCACTTAAGTGCCTCCTGGTAATGAACAATGCTCCTGGTCATCCTCGAGACATGGAAGAGCAAATGATGAAGGATTTTAAGTTCATCAAAGTGAAGTTCTTGCCCCCTAATACCACTCCTCTCCTCCAGCCCATTGACCAGCAGGTCATTTCAAACTTCAAAAAACCCTACACCAGAGCAATGTTTCAAAGGTGTTCTGACATAACCTCAGGCAGTACTTTGACCCTAAAAGGGTTCTTGAAAGATCACTTCAATATCGTGCATTGCATACGCCTTATAGGTAAGGCTTGGCAGGAAGTGACTCCCAGGACAATGAACTCTGCTTGGAGACCACTGTGGCCAGATTGTGTCCAAGAGAGGGATTTTGAAGGGTTTGGGGATGACTCTGACAGCCCTATGCCAGTTGTGGAAAAAATTGTGGAATTAGGGACGTCCATGGGGATGGAGGTTAGTGGTGAGGATGTGGAAGAGTTGCTGGTGGACCACAATGAAGAACTAACCACTGAAGAGCTGTAAGACATTCAACTGCAAGAACAACAGACCAAAGCTCAGGAAATTGCTTCAGAGGAGGAGGAAGGGAGAAGGAAGAAGTTGTTTTCTTCAGAGATTAAGGAGATGTGTACAATGTGGACTAGGATGGAAAAATTGTGGAGGAGCATCACCCTGACAAAGCTGTTGCAGGCCATGTATGTGACATATTCAATGACAATATCTTGTCACATTTTAGGGACATTTTAAAGAACAGCCAGAAACAGACCTTTCTGGACAGTTATTTTGCAAGAAAGGAATCCAGTGACTCTCAACCTAGTCCTAGTGCCATTAAAAACAAAGAAGGGAAGTAACCCCAGAAAAGGACTTGGTACCTGAAGTTTTCATGGAAGGATTTCCCCTTTCCCAAAAACTAGCAACACCACCACCACCTTCTCCTCCTTCCTTCTTCACACATCAACAACTCTTCAATAAAGGTAAGTGTCAAATTATTACTATTTTATACTATGTACAGTATATATCTCATTGTTTTGTGTGTAGATAAATGTACATTTAATGTGTAAGAACAAATTTTTTACATACTTTTGGGTGTCTGGAACGGATTAATTTGATTTACATTATTTCTTATGGGAAAATGGTTTTGAAAATCGTCCATTTTGAAAATTGGCGGCTCTCAGGAACGAATTAATCACAATTTTCAAGGGTCCACTGTACATAATTGTTCGAGTTGGGAGCTACTCGTAACTCGAGGTACCACTGTACACTGCAAATTTGATGTTTTAAACCAAAAACACAGTCGTAATTTTTTCTCATTATCACTGCTTGCTGCAGGATTTTTTTATACTGCACACATTGACCATGCAGACCCATTCTCTCATATGTAGGCATATCAGCTTTCTCCCCCAAGATCTGAAGCCACTAGAATTTTGGCATTGTATTATGGGACCTACACTTGCTTCAAAGCCGTAAATTTTATGGGACCAACACTAAAGGGGTTTGAGTTTGCTGGTCGTCATCCATGTAGATCATTTTTAGTAGCTAAAGATCAATCATTCCTGGTTAATTAACCCATTAACTGTCCAAATTTTATATACAGTAGAACGTCATTTAGCACGATAGTTACGTTCCTGAAAAGTGGGGTTAGATAATTTCTGTTAAATAATTAAAAGAACTAATGGGAAAAATAGGGTTACGTTCCTGAGAGTCCCCAAAACCCAAAAACAATTTTTTTTTTAGACCAACAGATTTTTACAAAAAAAAAAGTGAATATGTAATTGTAGTTCATTATCGTGATGAAATTATGTTGTTTTTATGCTTAAGTTTCAAATGTAATAAAATAAAAATTTTTTAAAATTAAATTGTGGGTCGGTGTTTGTGGATGATTGTAAGGGGAAAAGTAATTTTTTCGGGGCCCCTTTATTGGGGGGTGGTAGTGGTATTCCCCGAATGAAGTCATTTTTAATAGTGTCAATTCTTAAGTCAGTCAAGCCATTCAGTAAGTCGTCAAGCCATTCAGTAAGTCACCCCTTTTCATTCAGTAAGTCAGTCAAGCCTTCAGTAAGTCAGCCGTCTTAGTAAGTCAGTCAAGTCATTCAGGGGTCAGTCAAGTCATTAAAAAAAGGGTCAGTAAAGTCATTCAGTAAGTCAGTCAAGTCATTCAGTAAGTCAGTCAAGTCATTCAGTAAGTCAGTCAAGTCATTCAGTAAGTCAGTCAAGTCATTCAGAAAAGTCAAGTTAAAAAAGTCATTCAGTAAGTCAATTTTAGTCAGTTTTTCAGTCAGTCAGTCAGTCAAGTCAGTCAGTCACACAAACTTATGTTTACTTTTTTATGTGAAAAAGTAACAAAAAATTACGGCCCGGTTTTAAATGTTTTCCCCCTAATATCTTTTTTTTTCCTTTTAAAAACCCAAAAAAAAACCACTCTTATTTTATTCTTCACAAACACAGCTGGCTTGTAGCCAGGATTCTTAAAGCGTATGAAATACGTACGAATGCTGGGATGGTGGGGTCCTGGTGGGTGGGTGGGCAGGTGGGTCTGTGAACCACAACAACAGTAGTAGTAACAAGACTGCTTGTGAGAATGGTTATTTTTTTTTCCCTTTCCCCCCAAACTGTAAGAAAATTTATTCGGGGATACACAGATACGTTGGGAAGATTATCAAGGCAGCTATGTGTGGGGAACCTGGGGAAAAACCCAAAAAAATCAGTGACAGTATTTCCTTTTTCTGATTTGGGGTTTTTTCCTAGGTTTTTTCCATATGTTCTAAAAGGATAATATAAACTGTACTCCCCAATTTTTGGGGGGAAAAAAACCGCTCCTTCCCCCGTTTTTGAATAAACTTGTTTCAGGGAAGGGGAAAAAAACAAAATTCCCCTTTTTCCCCCAAAAAGGGGGAATTTTTTGTAAATAACCCCGGCCAAAAATTTTTTTCCCCCCTTCCCCAAGTTAAATTTTTTAAGCCGTGTAAAATGATAAGGTTTAAAACAAAATTTCAAAAACCCCAAACCCCGGGAAACTAAATTCGGGAAAGATTCTATTTTAAATTTTTTTTTCCCAGCGTCCGAACGTATAACAGTAATCCCCCCTTTTTAATTTTTAAACCCCTGAGGGAGGCACTAAAACTGAAACACTAAAACTGAAACCATTTTCCCCATAAGAAATAAGGGGAAAATTAAAAAATCCGTTCCAGAAACCCAGAATTTAAAAAAAAAAAATTTGGGGGCCTTTTAAAAATAGTTTTTCAAACAAATGAATAAAATTTTTTGGGGGACAAACCCCTTTTAAGACTGATGTTGTTGGAGGGGAAAAAAAATGGGGGGGAGAGGGTTTTCCAAATTTTTTGGGGAACCCCCCTCCATGGGACCCCCGGTACCAAGTCCCCCCGGGTTTTCCCCCCTTTCCCCCTTTTTTGTTTTTTAACCCCTTTTTGGGGCCAGCTTGAGATTTTACTGCACCCGGGGACAAAAATTTCCAGGGAGCCTGTTTTTGGCAAGCCCCCTTAAAAAAGCCCCTTTTAAAAGGGGGCAGGGAAATTTTCATTGAAAAAATAGCCAGCACGGATTGCAACATTTTTTTAAAAGGGGGATGTTCCTCCACAAATGATTGCCCCCTACTCCACATTACGCAAATCTCCTTAATCTCTGAAGAAGGCCCCCTTTCATTCTCTTCCTCCACGGGGGAAAAATTTCCTCAGATTTTTTTGTTGTTGTTGCAGCTGCTTTGCAGCTCTTCAGGGGTTTAAAACCCCTTGTGGTTCTCCACTAAAAATTTTTGGGGGCCCCCCCCCCCAAAACCCCCCCTTTTTTAAAAACCCCAACCCCCCCGGGGGCCCCCCCCCTTTTCCCCCCAAAACCTTAAAAAGGGGTTTGGGGCCTTTTTAAATCTTTTGGGAAATTTTTTTTTAAAAAAAAAAAAAATTTTTTTTTTTTTTTTTGGGGTTTTTTTGGGGGGGGAGGGGGGGGGAGGAAAAGGGATTTTTTAAAAAAAAAAACCTTTTTTTCCCCCCCGGGGGGCCCCCTTTTTTAAAAAAAAAATTTTTTAATTTTTTTCCCAAAAAAAACCCCCCCCCAAAAAAAAAAAAATTTTTTTTTTAAAAAAAAAAAAAAAAAATTTTTTTTTTAAAAAAAATTTTTTTTGGGGGGTTTTAAAAAAAATTTTTTAAAAACCCCCAAATTTTAAAAAGTTGGGGTTTTTTTTCCCCAAAAAGGGGGCCCCCTTTTTTTCCTTTTTTTTATTCCAAAAGGGGTTTTTTTTTTAAAATTTTTTCCCCCCCGTGGCCAAAAAAAAGGGGGGGTTTTTTTTTGGGGGGGGTTTTTAAAACAAAAAAAATTTTTTTTGTTTCAAAACCCCCCAAAAAAAAAAAAAAAAATTTTTTTAAAAAAAAAAAAAAAAAAATTTGGGGGTTTTTTTCCCCCCAAAAGGGGGCCCAGGCTTTTTTTCCCCGGGGAGGGCCCCCTTTAAAATTTTGGGGGTTTTTTTCCCCCCCAAAAAACCCCAAAATTTTTTTTTTTTTTAAATTTTAGGCGGGTTTTTTTTTCCCCCTTTTTTTAAAAAGGGGAAATTTTTAATTTTTTTTTTTTTTAATTTTTTTTTCCTTTTTCCCTTTTTTGTCTTTCTTTCCCAAAAAAATTTTTTTGGGGGGTTTTTTTTTTTTAACTTTAAATTTTTAAAAATTTTTGGGGAAAAAAAAAATTTTTTTCCCTTTTTCCCTTTGGGAAAAAAAGAAAATTTCAAAAATTTTTAAAAAAAAAATTTTAAAATCCCAAAAACTTTTTAAAGGGGGGGGTTTCCTTTTTGCTTTTTCCCTTTTTTAAAAAAAAAAAGGGGGGCCCCCCCCCCCCCCAAAAAAAAAAGGAAACCCCCCCCAACCCCCCGGGCCCTTTAACCAAAAATTTCCCTTTTCAAGGATTTTCCCCCGGCAAACCCCCCCAAAAAAACGAAAAGGGGTTTAAAAAAAAAAAAATGGCCCAAAAATTTGGTTCCTAAAAAAATTTTTTCCCCAAATTCCCCCCTTTTTTTTTTAAATTTTTTTAATTTCCCCCCAAAAAAAAAAAAAAATTTTTTTAAAAAACCCCAAAAAAACCAAAAAAATTTTTGGGGCCCCCAAAAAATTTTTAAAAAAAAAAAGGAAACAAAAAAAAAAAAAAAAAAAAAAAAAGGGGGAAAAAAATTTAAATTTTAAAAAAGGTTTTAAAATTTTGGGGAAAAAAAAAATTTTGAATTTTAAAACCCTTCCCCAAAAATAAAAGGGAAAAAAAATTTTAAGGGTTTAATTTTTTTAAAAAAAAATTTTTTTAAAAAAAAAAATTTTTTTTTAAAAGGGGTTTCCCGGGGGGTTTTTTTTTTTTTTGGTTTTTCCTTTTTTTTTTTTGGGAAAAAAAGGGGGTTAAAAAAAAAAATTTAAACCCGAAAAAAAAATTAAAAAAAAAAAACCCCCAAAAAATTTTGGGGGGGGAAAATTTTTTTTTGGGGGGGAAACCCAAAATTTCCGGGGGTTTTTTTTAAAAGGGGTTTTTTTTTTGGGGGGTTTTTTTTTTTTTTTTTTTTTTTTTTTTTGGGGGGGGGGGGCCCCCCTTTTGGGGGGGGAAAAAAAAACCAAACCCCAAAAAAAGGGCCCCCCATTGGCCCCCCCTTTTTTTTTGGGGGAAAAAAATTTTAATTTTTTCCCCCTTTTTTTTTTTAAAAAAAAAAAGGGGGTTTTTTTTCACCCCCCCTTTTAAAACCCCCTTTTTTTGTTTTTAAAAATTTAAAAACCCCCCCCCCAAAAAATTTTTCCCGGCCCAAAATTTTTAAATTTTTTTTTAAAAAAAAAAAAGGGGGGGCCCCTTTTTAAAAAAAGGGTTTGGGTTTTTTTTTTTTAAAAAAATTTTTTTTTTCCCCCCCCCTTTTTTAAAAAAAAAAAATTTCCCCCCTTTTTTTTTTAAAACCTTTTAAAAGGGTTTTCCCCCCCAAAAGGGGTTTTTTTTTTTAAAATGGCCAAATTTTTTTTTCCCAATTTTTTTCCAAAAAAACCCCCCCCTTTTTTTTTTTTCCCCTTTTTTTTGGGGTTTTTTTTTTAAAAAAGGGGGGGGGTTAGTGTTAGAACAAAGTTTCAGAAATCACAAATTTTAAAAATTTGAATTCCCGAACAAAAAAGAAAATTAAAAAAAAAACTAAAAAAAAGAATTCCATTACTTTTAAGCGGGGGACTTGTTGTTGGCCAGGTGAGCATCCAGCACCAACTTGTCGGGCTTATATTTTGGTAAGTACGGGCCCAATTTTTTTTTAGCCTATCCGTTTATAAAATGCGTTTCTTCTTTTAAAAAAAAAAATTTTTTTTTTTTTCAAAATATTCGGAGCTGGGAGTGAACTAGATCTACGTGTGGACAGTTTAAGGGTTAAAATCCCACTAGCGTTACCACACAACATGGGGTTAGCCTGTCTTTCTGGCGGTCCTCGCATTCCCTTTTTCCTCCTGCTGATGTGGTTCCTTGGATTTTTTTCCCAAAAAAAAGAGGCCTTTTTCCACAATTAAACACTTTTTGGGGGTTTAAAATTTTTCAGCCCTACATTTTTTTTAAAGTCCGACAAATTTTTCACCCCCTTGTTTATCTGAACTGGCCCCCTCACCATGCCTTACAACACTTTTATCCCAGTTCCCCCTTTTAAATTTTTCAACCAGCCTTTGCGGGTTTAAACATCAACAAACATCACGGGTTCCAGGCTTTTTCTGACAAGATCGGCATGCAACTGCCTTGTTTTTCACGTATGATGGATTGCACAACACTATCACCCACTAGCATTTTTTGGTTTACCCAAAGCAACAACAATTTCTCCATTTTTTCCCATTGTTTGTGTTTCCTTTTTCTTTTTTATTCCCCCTTTCACAACATTACTTCAGGATTGTTTTCACCAAATAACCAATTTGTTGGGGTTTTTTGAATCCTGAGTGGAAAAAAACCCCTATCTATTTTTTATTATTTTTTCTTTAGTTTTATGGGCCTCTTTCTTTTCCAAAGAATGGACAGATTTTTATTATTATTTAGATACAAAATTCAAAAAACAAAGAATTGTTAATAAATGTTTTTTAAACTTGATGTTACCGCCAAACAATGTGACGGTGACAAAAAGGGGGGAGGGGGGGGGGTGGACGGTTTTTATTCCGGGCACGGGGGAAGGGTTTCCGGAAGAGCACAAAAGGAAGGGGGAATCAAAAAACAGAGGCCAATTTTCCAAAAAAAAACTACAAAATAAAATACAAAAAGAGATCCCAAAAACGGAGGGATGACTGTTTTTTTTACATGTTTTTTGGGGAAAATCAGCAGCCAGGGTAAAAGTAAAAAACGTTGAAGTTAATGGGTTAATTATCAAGAAATAAAGAAATCTTTTTTAAATAATTAAAAATTTCAAAATTAAGGAAGGAAATACAGAAGAGCCCTGGGGATAAAACAATGAAAAAGAAATGTTTAGACCGGGAATTTCAAATTTTTTTGGACTTTTTTTTTAAATTTTTTTTTTAATTTTTGAAATTTAAAAAATTTCTGTTCACTTTGTAGGAAAAGGAAATATGAATGAGCAGTTTTTGTGCTAAAGATAAAAGGAAGGAATAGCAAAATATAAGAATTTTTAAAGGGAAAAAGGGAATTTTAAAATAGGACCCCAAAAAGAAAGATACAAGCGCAATTACATAAAGAAACTAATTTTTTTAAGGATCCAAAAAGTTTTCTTTCAAATTATTTTTTTTATTTTTTTAAAACGATTTCACCTTTTCTTTTTTTTTTTTGGGGGGGGGGATGGGAAAGAAAAAGCAATATTTAAATTTGGGGTTACAGTGGAAGGGTTAAAATCCATTTCACATGAAACAAAAATTTTTAATAACATAAATAATTCATTTTCACCACCCTAACTGGATGTTTAAGACAATGTATCCGTTTTGGGGGAAATGTGAATGTATCTTTAAGGAGGTTCATCCAGGCAAAAGGACAGGAAATTTGTTTGGGTTTAAATTTTGTGGAACCCCCTTCAAGACAGAGGCCATTATATAAACTTTCCCATAAAAGCTACCGCCGTTTTTACCATTAATATATTATAGAGTAACCAAAAAAACAAAATATGTTTCCTCACCCCAAAACCAGTTCGGGCCCAAAGTTAATAAAAATTAAGAAAATATCAACAGGATGACACAAATGCACCCCCAAAATGACAAGACCCATTCATTTAGTTTGAAACAAAACCACAAATGTTCCAATTTTAAAACCCAATGGTTCACCCATCACAAGACTACAGAGGGAAAATTCCCAGGGAAACCACCTTGAAAGTAGTCTTAAATTCCAAAACACACATAAAAAAATTTCCAAGAAAATCTCAAAGAAGTAGGCATATTATCAAAAAATACGTATTATTTCCACAATCAGCACTCCTTACATATCATTTATTATCTACCAACCCCTTTAATCTGGGGCTTTCCCAAAAAAAAATCACCCGACTACCCTAACCCCAAAGCTGCAGCGGAAACAAAATTTACTCCAGACCTCCCCAATATTCAAAACTCAAAAATATTACCGTAGAAAACATTCATACCTATTCATG